>JACEEZ010002719.1:0-10000 GCA_016584305.1 Chionoecetes opilio
CCCCAGAAACACTCAGAGCACAGCATCGTCTGCAGTCACGCCCGACCCGTACTGCCCCTGGTGCAGGAACGTCCCGGAGTCCATTAAACCACTTTCCTGCTGCAGTGTCCTCGCTTCACTCCCACCGACAACTTCTACGTGGTCAACTCATCGCCCTGAACGTCACCACCTTTGACCTGCCCACCCTGCTGGCCGCCGTTTGCCGTCCACCCATCACGACGCCCCGCCGTCATCCGCTCACCTGTCCCTTCCTGAGGAAGACTAATCAACTGTCCCGACTGTGATTAATTCACGGCTGTACACCAGGGCGAATATCGTCGATTTCGACATCACAGCCCTTCAACAACAACAACAACAACTACTACTATTGCTGCTGCTACCATTACCACGGGCTATACTACGTGTGTGTGTGTGTGTGCACCGTGCAGGAAGCAGCACGCAGGAAGCCAGCAGCAGCAGCACCAGTGAGGTAAGCCCCTTGCCTGGTATGAGAAAGGGCTAGATTTGGTTAGGTTTAGGTAGTGGTCAAAATGACCATCTACACCGTGGTCACCATTATGTAGTGCCCACCTTGGGAGTGTACTCTACAGCCCGGGGTTACTCCGCTGCCACCCCCCACTTTAAGTGGGAAAAAATATATGAATGAAAAAAAAAAATAAAAGTTTTAAAGAAAATATGTAATTGTAAGTACTGGTTGGAAACTGAATGACAACGCGTAATATATTTTAATTATAATTATTTAACTCTTTACTGTCTCAATTGGTAATATTATACATTCACAAGTTATCTTAAATTAAGTCTTCCTTCCCTCCTAGCGATACGCACGCGAAATGCTCAAGTCGTTATCCTAATATAGTTTCTATCTTTGGTAACTTCGGTTGCACTGTCACCACATTAACGATACGCACATGTAATGCTCAAGTAGTCATCCTGATCTAGTGTACTATCTCTGGAAAACTTCAGTCGCACGTTACCCTTAACGATACCCCACATGTAATGCTCAAATCGTTATCCTAATATAATGTATACGTAGTCTATCCATTCCAACTGTTTCCCTCTCACTTATTTTTCTATTCTCTTCTTTCTCCTTGTCCTCACACGGCTGGCTGTGACATGTTTTTAGTTGCCCCCTCTGCTAATTTGTGAGCGCTTGACCCCCTGGTCCGCCAACAGCATCCCACCTTGGGACCCTAAGTAATACACTTTATTTGTCCTGGTCAAAAAAAAAGGAAACACCAGTAAGTCATGTCTACTCTCTAGTTAACAAACATTTCATAACATACCTTTACCCAAAGGGCGAGAATATCACCTCCCCACAGGCGACTTAACTCAATGAACGTCGAGCTGCTTCTAAAATTTCCTAACCTAGAATCCCCGTTTCACCTCGTTTCGCTACGTGTCTAATTATACTGGCTTAAAAATAAGCCTAACCAGTGATTCAGGAATGAGGCGTGGAGAAAAATTCCTGGGTTAGCTTATTGATACTTATGTGTTATTTCATCTCTTCCCCTTTTAATGTAACTTCTCGCGTTACATTAGGTTATCGGTGGATCAAGCGGTTATGATGGAGGAGAGTTTCACGGTCGTTTTCAGAGAAAACCAACTCCCTTTTTCTTGCCTACAAAGGTGCTTGTTCAATGGTGGTAGTTTTATTTTGCGAAAACCCAAAAAAAAAAAAAAAAAAAAAAAAAAAATGTATATTTTGTGGTTAAGTTAGGTTAGGTTTCTTTAAAACCTGAAGGTTAGGTTAGGTGGTAAAACTTTGGGAAGAAGTCCTTCACCCCTATCTTTTTTTCTTCCCCCTCTAGCCAACAAGCCTGGGGAACTGGCGGAATACGGGGTTTTTGGGGGGGGGAAGCAAATATAAGTGATTTATGGGTCCCAAAAATCATCAAAGTCACTATATGTAAAAAACTAACCTAACCTAACCTTAACCACAAAGTATACCTAACCGAACCTAACCTAACCTTAACCACAAAGTATACCTAACCTAACCTACCTTTAAACCCCAAAAATATACCTAACCTTAACCAAAAAAGTATTCCTAACCTTAACCCCAAAGTATACCTAACCTAACCTAACCTTAACCACAAAGTATACCTAACCTAACCTAACTGGACTTAGAATTTTTTTTAGGCACCTCAAAATTTTATAGCGGCCGTGTGGGTTAACCAAGGCTGAGCGCACGCTGGAATCTTAGGTTTGGTTTGGTTTCATTAAAAACATAAAGTTAGGTTAGGTTTAATTAAAAAAAAATTTTTTTTTTTTTTTTTTTTTTTGGTGTGCGCAAAAAAAAAATGCACCTTAAAACAAGCATATTGTGGCCAAGAAAAATAGTTGGTGTCTCAAAAACAACGGAAACTCTCTTCCAAAATTTCCCGGTTTTTTTTAAAACCCTGTAATTTTGGGTTTAGGTTAGGTTTCATTAAAATGGGTTGGGTTTTTGGTTTGGTTTTTTTTTTTTTTCTTTTTTTTTTTTTTTTTTAGGTTTGCGAAAAATAAAAAAAGCCCCTATTGTACGCCAAAAAAAAGATTTGGTGTCTTAAAAACGAAGTAAAAACTCTCCCCATTTACCGTCAAGCTCCACGCTACTAGGTTAATTTTTTGGTTATGAAATTTCTGTAGATTAAGGAAAAATTACCTAGATTGGGGGAATTTTACCCCCCTACCAACTCTTAAATTTAGGGTTTTTCCGACGCAAATTTGTTCCCCCACCCAAAATTTTTTCCGCATTTCCACAAGCCCCCAAAAACTTGTTTGGGGGAAGTGGGAAGTAGGGGGCAAACCTAGAAATTTTTTTTTTTTCCTTTAGACCTTCACAGATCCCTCAATACACAAAAAACGAAATTATTAAATGGGGGGCGATGCCCCCTTCACCCTCACCCCCCCCTCTAAATGACCCCCTAAACCAAACCTAACCTTAACCAAAAATATACTAACCTAACCTTATGGTTTCATTAAACCTAAAAACCCGACTAATTTTCCCTGCCAATTTTTCGTGCTTTTTCTGATGGAGATAGTTTTTTTAATGGAAGCGGTCCTTAAATTGGGTTATTTTTTTTTTTTTTTTTTTTTTTTTATTTTAAAAACTATGGGTTTGTGAAAAATAAAACCATTAAAAAAAGCACCTATTTAGGCCAAAAAAAAAATAGTGGGTTTGTTCTAAAACGACCGCGAAGTCCCGCATTATAACCTAATTTTACTAACCAACCTTACAAAAACCTCCTAACGGACCTAACCTAAACCCCTGAGGGTTGCCGGGGTCTGCTTTTCCCCGCCCAAGGGGGCTCTTTTTAAGGAAATTTTGGGGGGGAAAAACGATGGTCGGGTTTGCTTTTTTTGGGCTGTTTTAATTTGGGTTGGGGTTTTTTGGGTTGTTTGGTTTTGAAAAGGACAGACACATTTGCCCCCGGCAAGGGACAATGAGGATTTTTTTTTAAAAAGCTAAGCCCCCAGATGTCTCTCGCGCCTCACTCCTTGCTTGGCCTAAATGATCTATCTTTCCCGAAAAATTCTCTGTCTTTCTCGAGACATATCAAAATTTACCCTTCAATACAAAATAAAACAGTTTTTAAATAAAAAAGTGTTTATAATTTTTTTTTTCTGCACTTGATGAACATTTGGAAAACAATTAAATTTTGAAAACTCAATTTTAAAATTTGTTTTATAAAAACACTTTCACGTTAAAAAAAGGTATACATTTTTATGAAATTCCAATTCAAGGAATGAAGCTTCAGGAAATTCTATTGTTGTTATATCTATCCTCTCCCCGCTTCCATGTTCTTTTACCCTTTTCTCATTTTCCCTTACTAAACTTTCATCAAGTTTTTGCTTTTTCCAGTCAGCATCTGGTATCCTCCATTCGTCTTCGCAACTTCACTTTCGATATTTTTTCCCACACGCATCCTACTGAGTGGTCTGAAATATCTTTCCTAATTCTTCCATACGTGCACTTCTTTTTCTCACTTCTGTGTTTGCGATTATGAATCTATGCTGATTCTGTTTTTTTCCTCTATCTCCACGTCACGGATTTTCAAACCCCCCCAAATTCTTTAAGTGTTAATTTGGCCCCTTTTCTGAAAAACCAAAAAGCATCTGCCCCTTTGTTTATGGGCATATTTGCCCATTGCCCTTAAAAATCACCCACAGTATCCATTTTCTTTGCCCAACTCTCCTGTTTTTTTCCATTGTGCATCATAAAGTTTTCTGTTTTTCCCCGGTTATGTAACGCGGAAAAATTCATTAAAGGGGAAGAGATAAAATAAAAAAAAGTATCAAAACTAACGAGGAATTTTCCTCCACGCCTCATTCCTGAATCATGGTTAGGCTTATATTTTAACCCAGTAGTAATTTAGCACTTAGCAAAAGAGGGAGAAAGGGGGATTCTTTTTGGTTAATTTTAGAAGCAGCTCAAGTTCTTTGAGTTAAGTCGCCGTGGGGGGTGATATTCTGCCCTTGGTAAGGTAGTTATGAATTTTTTGTTAACTAGGATGTAGACAGACTTACGGGATTCCTTTTGTTTACCGGATAAGAAAAGTATTTCTTAGGGTCCCAAGGGGGGGGGGTTTGCGGGCCAGGGGGCCCAAACGCTCACAAATTTGCAGAGGGGGAACGCAAATGTCAAGCCGCCCTGTGAGGACAAGGAGAAAAAAGGGAAAAAGAAAAAAAAGTGGAGGAAAAGTGGGGAAATGGGGTAGACTAGATACATTATATTGGGTAAAAGACTTGAGCATTACATGTGCGTATCGTTTAAGGGGGGCAGTGCGATGAAGTTACCCGAGATAGTACCTGATCAGGTGACGACTTTTAGCATTTAAAGGCGTATCGTTAATGTGGTACAGTGCAAACCAAGTTTCCAAGATGTAAAAATATATTTGGGTAACGACTTTAGCATTTTGCGTGGCGCTAGGAGGGGAAGGAAGACTTAATATTTAAAATAAATTGTGAATGTATAATAATTACCAAGTGAGACAGTAAAAAGTTTAAAAATATTATAACTAGAAATTATTAACGCATTGTCTTTAGTTCCAAACCCGTTTCTTACAATTTTTTTAAATCTTTTTTTTTGTTCATTCATATTTTTTTCCCCCTTAAAGTGGTGGTGCAGCGGGTAACCCCGGGTGTAAAAGTAACCCCCAGGTGGGCACTACATAAGGGGACAACGGGTGATGGTCATTTTGACCACTATTACAACCCTTCAAACCCATGTACACCACAGCACCCACCATTCTTCCCCTTTCCCCTCTGTGATCCTGACTGTGATTATGTCTCCCTTGTTTTATCCTAGTTTTCACGGTTTCCTTTGCGGGGCACCCCTGAATCTTCCTGTTTCCCCTCACAAAACACCAACAACCCCCCCTTCTTTCACCCGTTTTCCCTTTTCTTCCTATGCCTAACCATAACCATTCACCCTTTTCCATTTTATTGATATGCCATCCCGTTCTCCTACTCCAAAATACATCATATAATTTTGACTCATGAAAAAAGATTCTCCACTTTCCCCTTTATTCCATCCTCGGGGTTCAGGGAAGGGAAATAGCTCTGTCCTTCCGGGCCTTAGCTATTTTTCTTTTTCCCCTACTGCGCCCATCCACGAGTTCAGCCCCCATTCCTTCCCCATGTAGGGCAGGTGCACTCCGTCCCTCCCCACATGCTCCGTCATCTGCTCCCCCAGCTGGGCCGTCACATCTCCACTCCTCCATTTCGTAGGCATCTCGTTCAGCACTTCCTTTTCTTGTCGACTTGTTCCTTCTTTTTTTAGTCTCCTTGGGATGCCCTCCAGCACATTTTTACCAACTTTGGTCGTGACAAGCGCACAATTTTTTATGGCCTCCAAAGTTCTCAACCGCCCCCTTCCATCAGTCCGTTTCCCCGCCTTCCACCACCACCCGTCGTCGGGTTTATATCCTGCAGGTGCTCCTTCAACCGGGGATCAGTCAACCTAGCGCCACCTTCCTCCTTCTGTGTCCTATAGTACCTGATGTCAAAAAGGGATCTCCTTCCCCACTCCTTTTAGGTACTTTTCGAAAAAACCAAACCGACGCGCAGCTTTCCTTGCCTGTGTTTCCTTTTGCCGTTTCTTACTTTCTTCAAATTTTGCGTTCTTCTCCCACCCCGTGGCATACTTCTGGCCAACTCGTCCGGCGCCCTGGCTCTACCTCGCCTCCCCCTTTCCCACTGGGGCCCTTTTCTTACCCTGCTGTGCTGTGTGCTGCTGTTCCTTACTGGCGTGTCCCTGGGGTCTTACTTTTCTTTGAGCTCTGGGTCTCTTCCTCCTCTTCTGTTGTTTCTGGTATTTCCACCTCTGCCGCTGCCGCTGCTTCCTCTACTTGCTGGCTTTCTTCCACTGCGTCTTCACCAGGTTCTTCTAGTTTCGCGTACGAGTGCTCCTGCTCTTCATTATTTTCTTCCTCTTCTTCATTTTCTGTTTCCTGTTCTTTTTCCTCCGAATCACTGTCCACTTCTACCGCCACCTGTGAGGTATTTGCATCCTCATCCCCGGCTGCTCTTGCTGCCGCTTCTTTCTTCGTTGTCCACTCTTTCTTTGATATGTGCAAACATTTCGTGCACAAGAAAACTAAGCACTTCACTTTGAGGGTTTTCTGTGGCACATCCCCTAGCCCCCCCGCACACACTTTGCTTGGTACCAGTCGTCACATCTTCCGCACCCTACCGCTTTTCTATCCCTGCTCGTCACCTCCTTGCTACGAACCTCCGCAGTCACTATTAAACATGGTTCACTACTTACTGTTTTTCAAAAGAACACACAAACAATCTCCGCCTCTCCTGCAAGTGTGCTTCCTCCAGCAGCCGAACAACAACTCCCGTACAGCCAACTATACAAGGCAGGTTCCCATTTTCTGTAAGAGTATGTGGGGTTTACTCTGAACACGTCAGGTGAGGTTACGTTAGGTTACGGTCAGGGTAGATTAGGTTCACCTGATCATATAAGGGTAACTTTGTGTGGGAATCACAATGAGGGTATTTTCGAGATTATCCCATGGTTAGTTTTGGAGCTACAGCCAAGCGTCTTCACTCGCAAACCACAGACTCGCATAGAGAAGGAGAATATGCGGCCGGGCAGCGTGAGATAACCACCAATGGGGGAGACACCTTGGTTCCTCTGGGTCCCACTTGCACTCTTATCTTTGACAAGGTCAGGGGTGATGGGTATTCCTGCTCGAGCAATTCACTGCCACTGTATTCTGTCCCCGCATCACCACACCGCTGGAAAACTGGTTCTCGTCTTCTTGACCTCTGTTCGCGGCCTTCCTCCGCCACATCTCGCCTTTGTTTACCTCGAGCGGCTTCTTCAGGGCAGCAAACACTTAAGCCGTGTTTTTGTCGTCCAAGCACTGTCTTGGATACGAAGACCGTTTTTTGTCCCGATTGGTTTCTGCGACAAAAACACAACAAGCTTGGTAGGAGCCGAAATAATAATAATCAATGCAAAACATTGCAAACAATATCACAAAGTAGTATAACACACATTTCAGCAAGGGTTATCACTTTGAGGTGAATATTGAAGGTTATGATAAACAATAACAACACGGCGCCGAAAGGGTAGCCAGTAGTCAGGACTTCACAGAAGTACTGAAAATATAGCCAGGATGGGGCCTGTGTTTCTCTTGCCTACATAATTACCTTCTGTGTCATGTGTGGTGACGATGAGTGTCAATATACATCCTGTCCAGTCTCTTCAGATATATTTATATGATAAACAACATCCCGCGCATCACCAAAAAAGTATCTGAAAACGTCTTGAGTTATTTTAATACCACAAATTCACCTCTCTTGATATATGTGGTGACCATGAGTGTCATTATTCTGACTGCCCTGCCTGATATGGTGTGTGTGCGACTGCAGGCATGCACATTTCTCCATTATTCACGTTGTACAAGGAACTGTGACAATTTTTTTCTGGTGAGTTTTGATGTCATAGTTTGAATTAATCTGCTAACCGTTTCTGAGGCAATCACTTTTTTTGGGGGGAGGGGGGAAAAGTTAGGTTAGGTTAGGTATAGCTTATGTTAGGTTATGTTAGGTAAAGGTTAGGTTATGTTAGGTAAAGGCTAGGTTATGTTAGGTAAAGGTTAGGTTATGTTAGGTTAGGTAAAGGTTAGGTTATGTTAGGTAAAGGTTAGGTTAGGTTATGTTATGTTAAGTAAAGGTTAGGTTATATTAGGTAAAGGCTAGGTAAAGGTTCGATTATGTTGAATTTTGTTTTTCAATCTATTATTTGTCGCAAATCACTTAAAAAAAATTATTCGCGACAGAAACGGTTAGAAGATTGATTCAAAACTCATCAGAAAAAAATAGTTTCGTCCACCAAAGTGAATTCGGCGTCAAACTGGAAATTTAGCAAAGTTTTTTGGATAATGGGGAATAAGGTAATATTTGTTGGGGTCTATGCTGAGTAGGAGCCACTTGCAAGAAACACTATGTAAAGATATATTAGCATATTTCATTAAAGGAGATAAGTGAGAGTATTAAAGATAACGTGTATGATTCCATAGAGCACTACAGCTAAGTATTAATTATCCGACCTTGGGGGGACCGAAGGTAGGTCGGATAATTGGAATAGTCGGATGTTCGGATATCACAGTAACCATAAACGTAAGGACAAAATGGTATAGAACATAAAAGATGCAGCTCTTGAAGGCCGAGCCAGTGGTATATGCGAAAGTAAAATTCATGCATAAATAAAGCCACAAATCAATGTTTTCTATAAACTAAAAAAAATAAAGTAAAATAATTGGCCAAAACAAGACACAATGGTGGTGAAAAAAGTCGGTTGTTTGGACAAGTCGGATGTTTGGAGGTCGGATGTTGGGAATTTGGCTGTATCATTATAAAACTAATAACCCAAAGGAAATAAAACCTAACCTGGACTCCCAACAACGCTAACTAACCAATTTATTTGACCTATATAATTCCTACTAACCAGAGAGTAAGGTCTTTAAAAAACTAATCATTTAATTGCGATACAAATACTATAGAGTAGACTGCAACATATTTGATCATGAATAAGAATGTAAAGCTCAAAATATTTTAAGTGATTATGGGCAAATGCTCCAATAAACTCTTATTTATTTTTCATGGTAAAGATGGACGAGGACTGCGCGGTCATTTTCTGAGACACTGACTATAGTCTATTTTTTTTAACAAGGCAAAAACTTCATTCTATCTGAAGGTCTCATGCTTAAAATGATGCCTCTGTTTATCTGATAATATGGTTAACTATGATAAAATACAGGTGAAATTCAGAAGAAGCGTAGTATTCCCTTCTCCTGGCATCAAATATCAGTCAGTATGCAGCAAGGGGTCAGGATTTTTTGCCTTGTTAAAAAAAAATAGACTAGTTTCTCCTTGCCTAAAATTAGTGGTTTTTTCCAGATGGAGGTATTTTTATTTTCCGGAAACCCAACACATTTTTCTTCTCTTTTTCATCACCAAATCTTAAGGTCACCGTTTCCATGGATAACAATGTACGTCCATCAGAAAAGAAACAATAAAACTTTGCCAGGAAATAATAGTCAGTCGGCCGCTTTTTTAAACATGGTGTAGGGAGAGTGTAACGTGGCGCTTCCATGTTAGACTCAAGTGGTGCCAATGCCAAGAACGCGTGCTTTAGACACCATCATCGAGAGCTAACATGGACTTAAGTTGATCCACGACTGCGCTTGGGTTGGCAGCCCTGAACCAGGGAGATATTTTATCGGGGGACGGAGGACGGAGGAGATATATGTGTAGATATATACACGCTATATGTGTAGAGCGCCGTGGAGAGACGGGCGAGAGGCGCGCAGCGAGACAATCTGCCTCCACCGCCCTCCACTCCCCGGCACTCCACACGTCTGCACACATATATCGTGGCCGAATAGGTCGGAAATGGGTGCTAAGCTCTCTGGAAAGGCACAGCTTTCTTGCTGCACCCATAAAGGATGCAAGTAGTATATGCCATATCGCAAAGAAAATATATGAGAAACACCCAAAATTC
>JACEEZ010002719.1:15000-29637 GCA_016584305.1 Chionoecetes opilio
CCCTATCCCCCGTTCCCACTGTGCGGCGCTAACACACCAGCACATACACATTGATCGGCTTGGGCCCCCCCCCCCTGTCTGAGACCGGGATAGAGGCCCGAGGGGACCGACGGCCTGAATTTGTCCTCGTCGACACAACTGCAACACCACCAGGAAATTCAGTCAGCCAAAACACACAAGACACAGCCCGCACCTTTTTGTCCCCACTTTTGTACAATGACTCGGTCAAAAAAAAACAACAAAGCCACGCGCCCTTTTCCACCCTTTGTGTGTATAGACAGACTCCCCAAATACTAACCCCCCTCTCACCACTACACCCCTTCAAAATAAAATTTTAACACGTTTTTTGTTTCACTTTTCCCTTTATCAACTACTCATTTCACGAAAATTCCAACACTTTTTTCTGCCTCCTTTCTATATCTCCTTCCAATTTGTGTCAATTTGTGTGGCCCAGTCAAATGGGGTTAAGGCGACATGTAATAGCGGGTTTTTGTTTTTTCCATGGGTGCGGGGAGGAGTCTGAGTGGTAATGACCTGGTGGGTGCGGGGGGGCTTTCCCGAGGAAGTATCCCAGGTAAAGGGAGCAGACCTGAGATATCAGACTTTTACAAGGAGAGCGCAGCGGGGGTGGATGTGTTTACATCGACACGGCCATCTTGGCAAAACAAAAATTTGCTATCTTGTTGCCCAGCTCTTGTTTTCTCTTAAAAACCCAACCTTTCTAGTATTTGCATTTGCTGGTAAAAGGTACAAAAATTTGGTTTAGTGGACTACTGCCAACACAATAAATCCAGCCCCTTTAGTAAACACCCCGGCTGTTCTGCATTTTCTGCCGACCCCTATGGCTAATAGGCCGCATTTGACCAGGGGGAAATTTGCATTCCCTTTTTTGGGGAAAAAAAAATGCGTCTATGCGCCGGCAAATCGGGATAAATATTTTATATATACTTATATTATATATATATATTAAAATATATATATTTTAAAATATATATATATAATATATAATATATATATATAATTATTATATATATATATATATATTATACGCCCTGTGGCAGTGGGGAGGGGGGAGCGGAGTGGGAGGTCTCGACGCGTTTTCTCGGTGACCCGAGTTCGCCCCGAAGAAACCCAAACCTTTCGGCCGCGAGTGGCCTAAAACCCCCAAAAGCCCTGCCCATAACTTACCTTGGATTTCGAGTGCACGGTGGGCACAGGGGGGCGGCATGAGCCTCTAATTTCGGCGTCACTTAACAATCCGCCTGCGCCCCCAAGGGGGGGCCAACCCTCACAGCCCCCAAATGAACCTCGATTTCGAGTTTTTATTAAAAGGCTTATTTCTAGAGCTAAAACTTTTTTTGTGTAAAAGAGGTTTATAACTAATAGAAAAATTTTTACGGTTAAAAAAGTTGGGCATTTTATATATAATTGTATAATAATTTATTATATATAATTGTATATATAATTTTTATAAAATTTTATATTAATTTATATAAATTTATATATAATTTTAAAATTTTTGTTTTATAATTTTATATATAAATTTTATATAAATTTTATACTAATTGTATATTTTAGTCTATATAAGTCAATTAAAAAAATTTGGTTTTAAGTTGCCATGAAGATGTTTGGGGAAGGCTAGAGACAGTTGGAGTGCAGCACGGTAGCCCGGCGTGCAGCCGGTAGCCGGCAGGCAGCTCGGTAGCCTGGGAGGCAGCTCGGTAGCCTGGCAGGGAGCATCGGGAGCCTGGCAGGCGCATCGGCCGCCTGGAGGCGCATCGGTAGCCTGGCATGCGCACGGCCGCCCGGGGAGTTTCAGCATCGGTAGTGGCAGTGCAGCATCGGTAGTGGGGTGCAGCATCGGCGCCTGGCAGGCAGCATCGGTAGCCCGGGGTGCGCATCGGTAGCCCCGGCGTGCAGCATCGGTAGCCTGGGAGTGCAGCATCGGTAGCCTGGGAGTGCAGCATCGGGAGCCTGGCATGCAGCATCGGTAGCCCGGAGTGCAGCTCGGTAGCCTTGGAGTGGCCCCTCGGGACCTGGCAGTCAGCATGGTAGCCTGGCAGTGCAGATCGGGCCTTGGAGTGCAGCATCGGCCGCCTGGCAGTGCAGCATCGGTGCCTGGCCCCTGCAGCATCGGTACCCGGAGTGCAGATCGGCAGCCTGGCATGCGCATCGGCCCCTGGCAGTGCACATCGGGACCCCGGCAGTGCAGCATCGGCGCCGGAGGCAGCATCGGTAGCCCGGCAGTGCGCATCGGTAGCCTGGCAGGCCCCCTCGGCGCCCGGCAGTGCAGCATCGGGAGCCTGCAGGCAGCACGGTACCCGGCAGTGCAGCATCGGTAGCCTGGGAGCGCAGCATCGGAGCCTGGCAGCGCAGCATTGGTCGCCCTGGCAGTGCAGCATCGGCAGCCTGGAGTCAGATCGGGCCCTCTAACCTCATAAATAGAGGGGAAAATCTGACGGTTAAAAAAAAGAATTTTTTTTTTTGCTAGGTGTGAAAATAACTTGGGGTTGTATTGTATTTTATTCCCAGTCCCAAAATACACTTCTAAACTGTATTCATTTGGCCCGGACACTCACGATGGCTTGGTCCCGGCGACCCCCCCCCCCGGCGGGCGCAGGATTCAAATGGGAAAAACGTAATTTGAAAAAGAAAAAAGGGAAAACTGGTTCACAAAAGGGGTGGAAAAAGTTTGGGAATGGACTCAGGTCAGGTAGTTAGTGTGGGTTCAATAATGACTTTAAAGGAGGCTAGCAGCTTTATGGATGGTGAGCAAGGGGGAGTATGGTTTTTTTTTTTTTTTTTTTTTTCTTTTTTCTTTTACATTTGTGCCTATAGGGCCTTAGGCAGTGGTGACCCCGGGCTGGGAGGTAGCTTGGAGGTTTACTTGAGGGCTGTGATGGTTTGGCCCCCGCCCCTGGTGGCGCAGGGGGATTCTTACTGACCCCCCTGGATTTGAGACGCAAGCCGCCCCCGTGTCCCTCCGATGCATCGCAATTAAAGGTAAGTGATGGGGGAGGGCATGTGGGTGTTTTTTAGGGCCCCTTTGCGGTGCAGAAAGGTTTTGGTTTCTTCGGGGGTTGAAAATGGGGCACCGAGAACGCCGTCGGAGACGTAACCCCTCCCCCTACCGCCTCCCCATAAGGTAGTGTTAAGTAACGGGGAATTCCCCGTGTAGGTCTCCCAGCCTTTGTAGTTCCTTTTGTTGAAAGGGCACCCTGTCAAGGTCTGGGTAAACCAGCCCGCCGGGGGGGTGAAGGGGTGGCCCAGCCCGACTGTCTGTGTGGATTCATAATGCCCAGAGTACCTTATCAAAATGTAAAAATAATAACTCAGGTATTCAAGTCACCCCAAAAAACACTATGCAGTCTATGGAAGGTAATGGGAAGTATTGGGTAAAGGACGTTGATCAAGTTAAGAATACAGATAGATGAATAGATTGATAAACACACAAGAATACGATAGAGAAAAAAGATTGATATACAAAAATATAAGATAGAGAAATAGATGATATACACACAAGTATATCAGGCTAACAAGCACACATAACATATGTTCCATGTACAGATCCAATTTAAATTTAAAAAAAAATAAACTCTTTTTTCCCCCTCAAAAAAACTATAGGGCGCCCCTGCACTAAAGTGCCCGGCGCCAAAAATTAGGAAAGTTAGATCACTACAAATTTATGTGCCCTAAAGGGGCATGCACTGTAGTTTAATTTTTACATCACACAATCGTAGTGATGCTAACATTTAATTTTTGGGGGCCCTGGCGACTATAGTGGTCTTTGACGGAGAGTTTAATTTTTTCCCAAAGTGTGCCAGCATCTCGGGACTAATTTGTCACTCTTATCTTAACCCTTAGGCACAAAACTTTAACCCCTTTGAGGCCCAGAACGTAACCCCTTGAGGCCCAAACGTACCCCTTGGGCCCGAAGAAACCCCCTTTGACCCCAGAATGTAACCCTTGGGGCACAGAACGAAATTTTCCTTTGAATTTGGGGACCATTAGAAGTTTTTTTAGTGAATATAAGCAAATTTTATAAACTAATTGGTATTTTCATTTATTTTCGATTTTAAATTGAAAAGGAAAAGATCGGACGTAAGGGGGGAAAGTGTGCAAAAGGAGCCCGGGAAACACAGGGGTCTATATAACTGTACAGATTATTTAATTGTTAGCACCCCCAAAAGAATTTATCCAAAATTTTTACATACGTAGAGAAGGGTAAAACTAACACAGTATTAACAGTGAAATTTCTCAAAAACCTACGATTAGTAACAGTGTCTTCTCTAAAATACAGATTATGTAACAGTGTACTTCTCTAAAAAATACAGATTATGTAACAGGTCATTCTCTAAAACTACGATTTGTAAAGTGTACTTCTCAAAAAATCAGGTTTTAAACAGTGTACATTCTCAAAAAACTATACGAGGACAGTGTAAAACTAACAAGTGTATTTCTTGAACAGTGTCATTCTCTAATTTTAAATTGGAGTATGGATTCTTACTCCGGCACTGTCGCCCTTCGGCCCCCCGGACGCCTCAAAGAAGGTTCTCTCGGGTGTCAAAGGATGTCAGGTAACACCACATGTCTCCACAGAAGAGCGCAAAAAAACTGTCCGGGGCGGAGGAAAAACGGGCTGATCGCCACACGGAGTCGGCAATTTACCCATTACCCCCCACACCCATGCCCGGCAATTTACCCATTACACACCCACACCCATCCCCCGGGAATTTTTCCCCATCACACCCACACCCATCCCCCCGGGAAATTTCCCCATTACACAACCCCACCCCCAATGCCCGGAAATTTTTACCCATTACACACCCCACACCAATGCCCGGAATTTACCCATTACACCCAATGCCCGGAAATTTTCCCCTTACACACCCCCCCCCATCCCCGGCAATTTACCCTTACACACCCCCCCCCCATCCCGGGAAATTTCCCCTTTAACACCCCCCCCCAATGCCGGCAATTTACCCATTACAACCCCACCCCCCAAATCCCCGGCAATTTACCATTACACACCCCACACTAATGCCCGGAAATTTACCCATTACACCCCCACACTCAATCCCCGGCAATTTACCCTTTACACACCCCACACCAATCCCCGGCAATTTACCCATTACACACCCCACCCCCCTCCCGGAATTTTACCCATTACACACCCCACACCCCTCCCCGGCAATTTACCCTTACACACCCCACACTAAATGCCCGGAAATTTTACCCATTAAAACCCCCCACACCCAAATGCCCGGAAATTTCCCCATTACACCCCCCAAAACCCCATGCCGGCAATTTCCCCATTACACACCCCACACCCCATGCCCGGCAATTCCCCCATTACACCCCCACCAATCCCCGGCAATTTTCCCCTTTTACACACCCCACCCCCAAATTCCCCGGCAATTTACCCATTACACACCCACACCCAATGCCCGGCAATTTACCCATTACACACCCCACACCAATGCCCGGCAATTTACCATTAACCCCCCACCCCCAAATCCCGGCAATTTCCCCCATTACACACCCCACCCCCATCCCGGGCTTTCCCCATTACACACCCCACACCCCATGCCGGAAATTTACCCATTACACACCCACACTCAATCCCCGGCAATTTACCCATTAAAACCCCACACCCCATGCCCGGCAATTTCCCCTTTACCCCCCCACCCCCCATGCCCGGAAATTTACCCATTAAAAACCCCCCCCAAACCCCCAATGCCCGGAAATTTTACCCATTACCCCCCCCACCTAAATGCCCGGAAATTTTACCCTTACACACCCCACCCCCCTGCCCGGCAATTTACCCATTACACCCCCCCCACCCCATCCCCGGAAATTTACCCATTACCCCCCCCCCCCCAATCCCCGGCAATTTCCCCATTACACCCCCCACACCCAATCCCCGGCTGAAAAAACATGCAACCCATTACCACCCCACACCCCATGCCCGGCGCAACAACATCAAGTCTGAAGTGTGTGTGTTTTGTAACCACAATGAGGTTAAAATTCATACTCGCCGTTGTTAATCCCCCCAGGATAATAATTTTTTTGAAAAGTCCCCCCCCCAGGATATATATTTTTTTGACAATCCCCCCCCCAGGGATATAATATTTTTTTGACAAGTCCCCCTCCGAATATATATTTTTTTTGACAAGCCCCCCCTCCGGGAAATATATTTTTTTTTTTGACACGCCCCCCCCTCCAGGATATAATTTTTTTATTTACAAGTCCCCCCTCCAGGATATTATATTTTTTGCAAGTCCCCCCCCCGGGGAAATATATATTTTTTTTTGACAAGTCCCCCCCCTCCGGGATATATATTTTTTTGACAATCCCCCCTAGGATTTTATTTTTTTTTGCAAGTCCCCCTCCAGGTATATATTTTTTTTTGACAAGCCCCCCCTCTGGGATATATATTTTTTTTTGCAACCCCCCTCCAGGATATTATTTTTTTTTGACAAGAAAACCCCTCCGGGAAATTTTATATTTTTTTTGACAAGAAAACCCCCAGGATATATAAAACCCTCCAGGATTATAATATTTTTTGAAAAGTCCCCCCTCCGGATATATATTTTTTTTGCAAGTCCCCCCCCGGATATATATTTTTTTTTGAAAAAGTCCCCCTCCAGGATTATATTTTTTTGGAAAGCCCCCCCTCCGGGATTAATATTTTTTGACAAGTCCCCCCCCCGGGATATATATTTTTGACAACCCCCCCTCCAGGATTATATTTTTTTGACAAGTCCCCCCTCCAGGATATATATATTTTTTTGACAATCCCCCTCCGGATATATATTTTTTTTTGAAAAAAGCCCCCCCTCCAGGATTATATTTTTTTTTGACAACCCCCCCTCCAGGAATATAATTTTTTTGACAAGTCCCCCCCGGGATATATATATATTTTTTTGACAAGTCCCCCCCCGGGATTATATTTTTTTTTGAAAAGTCCCCCCCCGGGAATTATATATTTTTTTGAAAGTCCCCCGCCAGGTATATTTTTTTTTTTTGAATCCCCCCTCTAGGATAATATATTTTTTTGACAAGTCCCCCTCAGAATATATTTTTTTTTGACAATCCCCCGCCAGGATATATATTTTTTTTTGAAAAGTCCCCCTCCGGGTATAATATTTTTTTTGACAAGCCCCCCCCTTAGGATATATATTTTTTTTTTGAAAAAGTCCCCCTTGGGATATATAATTTTTTTTGACAAGCCCCCCCTCTAGGATATATATATTTTTTTGACAGTCCCCCTCCGGGATAATATAATTTTTTTGACAATCCCCCTCTGGGATATAAAATTTTTTTTTTGTTTTTTTTTGAAAAGCCCCCCCTTAATATATATTTTTTTTTGACAAGTCCCCCCCTCTAGGATATATATTTTTTTTTGACAAGTCTCCCCTCAGGATATATATTTTTTTACAAAAAAACCCCCTCCAGGTATATAAAACCCCTCCGGGATAATTATATATTTTTGACAAGCCCCCCCTCTAGGATTATATTTTTTTTTGAAAGTCTCCCCTCTGGATATATAAAACCCTCAGGATATATTTTAATTTTGACAAGTCCCCCCCTCTGGATATTTTATTTTTTTGACAAGTTCCCCTCTAGGATATATATATTTTTTTGACAAGAAAACCCCCCAGGATTAAAAAACCCCTCCAGGATATATATAATTTTTGACAAGTCTCCCCTCTGGAATAATTTTTTTTTGACAAGAAAAACCCCCCGGGAAAAAAAAACCCTCCGGATATATTTTTTTTTTTTGACAAGAAAACCCTCCAGGATAAAAAACCCCCTCCAGGATATAATATATTTTTGAAAAGTCCCCTCAGGTATATAATTTTTTTGACAAGAAAACCCTCCAGGATTATAAAACCCCCCGGGATATATATATTTTTTTGACAAGTCCCCCCCCCAGGTATATTTATTTTTTGACGCCCCCCCTCCAGGATATATTTTTTTTTTTGACAATTTTCCCCCCCCTCCAGGAATATATATTTTTTTGACAAGTCCCCCTCCGGATATATATTTTTTACAAGTCCCCCCTCTAGGATATATTATTTTTTGACAAGAAAACCCTCCAGGATATATAAAACCCTCCGGATAATATTTTTTTGAAAGTCCCCCCTCCAGGATATATATATTTTTTTGCAAGTCCCCCCTCCAATATATATATTTTTTTTTGAAAAAGCCCCCCCTCCAGGAATATATTTTTTTTTTGACAAGTCCCCCCCCAGGATAAAAATTTTTTTTGAAAAACCCCCCCCTCCAGGATATATAATTTTTTTGACAAGTCCCCCTCCGGGTATATATATTTTTTGACAACCCCCCTCCGGATATATTTTTTTTTTTTACAAGTCCCCCTCCGGATATATTTTTTTTTTTGAAAAGGGAAAAACCCCCCAGGATATATATTTTTTTTGAAAATCCCCCCCCGGGATTATAATTTTTTTGACAAGTCCCCCCTCCAGGATATATATTTTTTTTGACAAGCCCCCCCTCCGGGAAATTTTTTTTTTGAAAAGTCCCCCCCCTCCAGGTTTTAAAATTTTTTTTGGGACAAGTCCCCCCCCAAATATATAATTTTTTTTGACAAGTCCCCCCTCCGGGATTATATATTTTTTTGACAAGTCCCCCTCCGGGAAATTATATATTTTTTTGACAAGCCCCCCCTCCAGGATATTATATTTTTTTGACACGTCCCCCCTCCGGGTTATATATTTATTTGACAAGTCCCCCTCCGGATATATATATTTTTTTTTGACAAGTCCCCCCTCCAGGATATTATATTTTTTTGACAAGTCCCCCCCCAGGATTATATATTTTTTTGAAAAGTCCCCCCTAGGATATATATTTTTTTTTGACGTCCCCCCTCCAGGTATATATTTTTTTTTGAAAAGAAAACCCTCCGGGTTTAATATTTTTTTTGGGGACAAAAAAAAACCCCCCGGGATATATAAAAACCCCCGGGAAATTATATAAAATTTTTTTGAAAAAGTCCCCCCCCCAGGATATATATATTTTTTTGAAAATCCCCCCCCGGAATATATTTTTTTTGAAAGCCCCCTCCGGGATATATTTTTTTGGCAGCCCCCCCTTCCAGGAATATATATTTTTTTGACAAGCCCCCTGGGGGATTATTATTTTTTTTGAAAAGTCCCCCCTCCGGGGAATATTTTTTGAAAGGGTCCCCCCCTCCAGGATATATATATTTTTTTGAAAAGTCCCCCTCCGGATATATTTTTTTTTTTGACAAGTCCCCCTCCAGGATATAATTTTTTTTGCAAGCCCCCCCTCAGGAAATATATTTTTTTTTGACAAGTCCCCCCCCCGGGAAATATATAAATTTTTTTGACAATCCCCCCGCCGGATATTATTTTTTTTTGACAAGCCCCCCTCCAGGATATATAATTTTTTTGAAAGTCCCCCCCCCAGGATATATTTTTTTTTTGACAAGCCCCCCCCTTAGGTAAATTTTTTTTTGACAAGTCCCCCTCTGGTATATATATTTTTTTGCAAGCCCCCCGCCAGGATATATTTATTTTTTGACAAGTCCCCCTCCAGGATATATATATTTTTTAAACAAGTCCCCCTCTATATAAAATTTTTTTTTGACAAGCCCCCTCTAGGTTAAAATTTTTTTTTGAAAAGTCCCCCCTCCCAGGATAATATATTTTTTTGACAAAGTCCCCCTCAGGTAATATATTTTTTTGACAAGTCCCCCTTAGGATATATATATTTTTTTGATTTTTTTGAAAAGCCCCCCCTCTAGGATTATTTTTTTTTTTGGGAAAAGTCCCCCTCTGGGATATATTTTTTTTTTGCAAGTCTCCCCTCTAGGATATATTTTTTTTTGGGGACAAAAAAACCCTCCAGGATATATAAAACCCTCCAGGATATATATATTTTTGACAAGTCCCCCCTCTAGGATATATATTTTTTTTTGACAAGTCTCCCTCTGGATAATAAAACCCTCCAGATATATATATATTTTGACAAGTCTCCCCTCTGGGATATATATTTTTTTTGAAAGTCCCCCTCTAGGAAAATTAAAAATTTTTTTTTTTGGGGACAAGAAAACCCCCCAGGATATATAAAACCCTCCGGAAATATATATTTTGACAGTCTCCCCTCTAGGATATATATATTTTTTTGACAAAAAAACCCCTCCAGGTATATAAAACCCCCCGGGATAATATTTTTTTTTGAAAGAAAAACCCCCCAGGTATATAAAACCCTCCAGGAATATATATATTTTTAAAGTCTCCCCTCTGGGATATATATATTTTTTTGAAAAGAAAACCCTCAGGATATATAAAACCCTCCGGGATATATATTTTTTTGACAAGCCCCCCTCCAGGAATATATATTTTTTTGACAAGTCCCCCCCAGGATATATATTTTTTTTTTGACAAGTCCCCCCCCAGGATATTTTATTTTTTTGCAAGTCCCCCCTCCGGGATAATATATTTTTAAAAGTCCCCCCTCTAGGAATATATTTTTTTTTGACAAAAAACCTCCAGGATATAAAAAAACCCTCCAGGATAATATTTTTTTTTGAAAAGCCCCCCCTCCAGGATAATATATTTTTTGACAAGCCCCCCTCCGAATATATATTTTTTTTGAAAGTCCCCCCCAGGATATATTTTTTTTTGAAAAATCCCCCTCAGGATATATATATTTTTTTGACAAGCCCCCCCTCCAGGATTAATATTTTTTTGACAAGTCCCCCCCCCAGGATTATTATTTTTTTAAAAAGTCCCCCCCCGGGATAATTTTTTTTTTTGAAAATCCCCCTCCGGATTTTAATATTTTTTGACAAAAAAAACCCTCCGGAATATATATTTTTTTGACAAGCCCCCCCTCCAGGATAATATATTTTTTTGACAAGTCCCCCTCCGGGTATATATATTTTTTTGACAAGCCCCCCCTCAGGATATATAATTTTTTTGACAAGTCCCCCCTCCAGGATATATATTTTTTTTTGACAAGCCCCCCCTCCAGGTATTTTTTTTTTTGACAATCCCCCTCCGGATTATATATTTTTTTGACAAGCCCCCCCTCCAGGATATATATATTTTTTTGAAAAGTCCCCCCTCCAGGATTATATTTTTTTTTTTGACAAGTCCCCCCTCCAGGATATATTATTTTTTTACAATCCCCCCCCCGGATTATATTTTTTTTTGACAAGCCCCCTCCGGGATTATATATTTTTTTGACAAGTCCCCCCCCAGGATATATTATTTTTTTGACAAGTCCCCCCTCCAGGATATATTATTTTTTTGACAAGTCCCCCCTCCAGATATAAATTTTTTTGACAAGTCCCCCCCCCAGGATATAATATTTTTTTTTGAAACCCCCCCTCCGGATATATTTTTTTTTTGACAAGTCCCCCCCCAGGAATTATTTTTTTTTGACAAGTCCCCCTCCAGGATATTATTTTTTTTTGAAAAGTCCCCCCCCCGGGTATATTTTTTTTTTTGACAAGTCCCCCCTCCGGGGATATTTTTTTTTTTTTGAAGTCCCCCCCCATTATATATTTTTTTGAAAAAGTCCCCCCCCAGGATATATATATATTTTTTTTGACAAAAAACCCCTCTAGGTATATATATTTTTTTGACAAAAAACCCCCCTTAGGAATAATTTTTTTTTACAAGAAAACCCCTCCGGGATATATAAAAAAACCCTCCAGGAATATATATATTTTTGAAAAATCCCCCCCCGGGGATATAATATTTTTTTTTTTGAAAAGCCCCCCCTCCGGATATATATATATATTTTTTTTTTGAAAACCCCCCCTCCGGGTTGTTTTTTTTGACCCTCCGGTTGAGAAGTGTCCCCCTCCCTGGAGCAGTGTATTTTCAACTTTTTTTTTTTTTTTTGGGTTACCAATACAAAACTATTTGCGGAAATCATTGCAAAAGTTTTTTTGGCAAAGTCCAAAAATAGGCGGTTCATTAATATTTTTTAAAAGCTCTTCATTGTCTATTTTATAGATTAAAAATTTGGGGGGGGGAAAAAAAAAAAAATGTACACGGCTTGTCTTTTATAATTCAATACTTTTTACAGTCTCGCATGATCAAACCGTGAAAGGTAGTAAAGTCCCCGGGGGACAAATTTTTTTTCTGTTAAAAGTGGAGAGTGTGTCCTAAAAGGTACCCTGAAACAGGGTAGTTTATACAGTCAATCAAAACTTAGAGTTCATCTCCGGGGACATAAAAATAGTGTGGGCTATAAATTCTAAATTTGGCACTGGCGACATCATGAGGTGGCGACTTACTTTTCTACGGAGTTGTTTTTTTCTTAACTTTAAGATTTTTTTTATAAAACCTAGAAGCTGACCGTTGATAGTAGCAATCAACCGTCAACAAAACTATAGCTATAGTGCCACAGATTATGTCGCCCGGGGCCCTATATTACATATTTTTGCATCACTACAGACTTTTTGTGCCCCCGAAGACGTAATACAAAATAAACGGCACTGAAGAGGGATGCACAGTATTTATTTTTATGTAAAATTGTAGTGATGCCCAAAACTCGTTAATAAGGCGCCTGGGACATTAGTGCAGTTGTTTAAGTATAAACTAATTTTATATAAAAAATTAGTCTAAATTAGTCTATGTCTCTTAACAACACTGGCCTAAAAAAGATCTATACTTTCAGACGTGGGAAAAGCTGCTGACAGGGTGATGGAGATTCTCCATTAGCATTTAATCCAGCACCCTACACACGTTAACACCCCTGTACGCAAAAGAATAAGCCCCCATTTAAAATCAAGGGAAAAAGATTACTTTTTTTATTTAGCCCATCAAATTTAAAACCTGAATATAGTGTATGAGCACAAATCACAAAGTGTGATTAGTACATAAAATTTAAAGGGAATACCTTGTTAAATTATTGTTAAACAAATTTAAAACTGATTTTTTTGCCCCCTTTTCAAAACTTCCCTTTTATAAAATGTAGGCAATTTTTTTTTCACAGCTTAAATTATTTTTTTTTTTTTTAAAATCTTGCCATTTATGAAGTCGACATTAACCCCCTTTCCATGATGTTAAATTTAGTAAACTTTAATAAAAATAATCAAAATTTTTAATTTATTCGATTAAAATGAGTATTTGTTCAAATATTTGCTTACAGGGAGTGAAATTTTTGAAGGTTTTAGGTCAAATTCTTGAAGTTCCCCGGATAATTATTACTGGGCGCCCCGGGACGGGGCGCCTCGGGGCGGGCGCCTGTGGTACGGGGCGCCCGTGGGGACGGGGCGCCTCGTGGGACGGGGGCCTCGTGGGAGGGGCGCCTCGTGGTAGGGGGGCCTGTGGTACGGGGGGCCTCGTGGTCGGGGGGCCCTGTGGACGGGGCGCCTGTGGTACGGGGGGGCCTGTGGGACGGGGCGCCTCGTGGTACGGGCGCCTTGGGACGGGGGCCCCCTGGTCGGGGCGCCTCGTGGTATGGGGCCTCGTGTATGGGGCGCCTCGTGGGAGGGGCGCCTCGGGTATGGGGCCCAGGGATTGAAGGAAAACAAATAAAACGGGGAAATTTTCTTACTTTGAATGGTGAATTTTTTAAAACTTTAAAACCCCCTTTAGACCCAGAACGTTTTTTCCATTGTAGTTTAGAAAATTTGCTACCAAGACAATTTTTAGTTAATAAGCGATATTAAAAAATTGCTGTTAGACCTTTTAACTAATTTTTGGTTATTTAATTTTTTGTAGTTTTCGGCTGACAAGAAATTTTTTATAGCAAAGGGAAAACGGGCGGAAGGGTTAAATTAAAATGAAATAGATTTTAAAGTTCCTTTGATTTTTTTGGGGGCGACATCTTTAAAAAACTAATATGGATAAAATTTTTTTCATTACGATATCCAAGACCCGCCCGGGGACGAACTACGGCATTTCCGAAGAAAAAAATTTATATAAAAAAAAAAAGAAATAAATTGTGGGGCCCTTCGGGCTTTAGTATTTGACGCTCAAACTTGCATAAAAACCCCTCATCATAAAACCCGCTACACTTAATATTTGGGGCGCGTGGTGGTGGTGGGGCAGGGGGCAGGGGGGCAAGGCACAAAGTCCATCACCAAACCCGTAATAAATAAAAAATCTTAACCCCTTGAGACTCAGAACGTAATTACCATTGTAATTTAGCTACCATTAGAAGGTCTTTAGGAATAAGCTATTTTATAGACTAACCCCTTTAGACCTTTTCCCCAACTAATTTGGTAATATTAAGTTACTTTTCGTGATTTTTGGCTTACAACATAATTTCATATGCAAAGGAAAAATTTGGGCGTGAAGGTAAGGTATTACAAATAAAGTATTAATAAAGTGTTATCAAAAGCAATTATAGTTTGATTAAGTTTTAAATAAAAAGGTTTATTGAGTTTAAGGTTGTTAACATAGTGAGTATTTATTAAATATTTTTAATTTAGTATTTAAGTTAAGGTTATTTAAGTAAGAATTTAAAAAGTATTTTTGGTTTTTTAAATAATTTTAGTGGTTTAATATTTCTAAATATAGTTTGAGTATAATTATTAAGTATTTTTCAATGTGAAATTTTTTTGGAAAAATAAAAGCTTTGGGGTAAACAATAAACTTTGAAAAAGCCCAAAAAATTGGGGAA
>JACEEZ010002720.1:10000-20000 GCA_016584305.1 Chionoecetes opilio
TATCACACACACCACCAAAACACAACACCACCACACCAAAACACAAAAACAACACACAAAAAACCACACACACACACACCCCCACCACGGGAACTCCGAGTGTAAGGGTACACGCTCGGCTCCAACCGAAATCCCGGGTTCGTCCCCGGGGGGAGGGAAACAGACGGGCGGGCTTCTTAAAACCCCAGCCCCGGCCACCCCGCGTGAAAGGGGACCCGGGGGAGCCCGGGGTTTGACCCCGCTCCCGGGGGGGTGGGGTTTCCCCCAACATTTAAAAAAAAAATGAAAAAAAAAAGTTGATTGGGGACGGGGCCACCGAGCCTTGTGGCCCCGTAAAATACAACTAGATGAAAACACACACAGAACTCACACACACGGTACTCCGTGGTGTAGGGGAAGCACGCTCGTTCACAACCGAGAAGTCCCGGGTTCGATCCCGGGCGGAGCGGAAACAGATGGGTTGTTTCTTAAAACCCGAGCCCCTGTCCACCCAGCAGTGATGGATTACCGGGTGTTAGCCGGGTTTGTGACCTGCTCTCCAGGGTGCTGGCTTCGGCCAACACAAAGCACTAAGGAATCAAGGATGAATGATAAAAAGGTTGATATGGAGACGGGGCCACACAAGCATTGCTCTGGCCCTGTAAAAATAGAACTAGATGAATAGATGAATACACACACACAGACACACACACAAACACACACACACACACACACACACACACACACACACAGACCAGACACCAGACACACACAACACACACACACACACACACACACACACACAAGACACACACACACACACACAGACACACACACACACACAGACACCACACACACACACACACACACACACACACAGACACACACCACACCACAGACACACACACACACACACAGACACACACACACCACACACACACACGACACACCACACACACACACACACACAACACACACACACACACACACAACACACACACACACACACAGGACACACAGACACACACACCACCACACAGACACACACACAGACACACACACACAGAACACACACACACACAGACACAGACACAGACACACACACACACACACAGACACACACACAGACACACACACACACACACACACACACCGTCTTATACAACCCTAGGCCACAAATTTGTAAAAAAAAAAATACTAATATCATGGTCTCATTGGTTTTCCTCCCTTGGTTCTCTCCTCCTCCTCCTCCTCCTCCTCCTCCTCCTCCTCCTCCCCTCCTCTCTCCTCCTCCCTCCTCCTCCTCCTCCTCTCTCCTTTCCTCCCTTCGTTCTCTCCTCCTCCTCTTCATCCTTTCGTTCTCTCCTCCTCCTCCTCCGGTTCTCTTCCTTTTCCTCACCTCCTTCATTCCTTCCTTTTCCTTCCTTCCATACCCCCTTTCTCCTTCGTCACTTCTATCCATACTTTCCTCGTTTCCTTCTCTCTTTCTCTAACTTCCCTTTCTTCCTCCTTTCCTATTCATCACTCCTTCCTTCCTTCTTTCCTTCCTTCCTTCCTTCCTTCCTTCCTTCCTTCTTCCTCTAGTCTTTCTCTCTTCCATGTCTTTGGTCTGAGCCTCCCTTTCTACTTACTTTTTTACTTACTTTTTTTTACTTTTTACTTTTTACTTTACTTATTTGACTTTTTTTTACGTCTTTTTTTTCTACTTCTTTTTTCTACTTCCTTTTTTTTTACTTTTTTTTTTACTTTTTTACTTACTTATTTTACTTTTTACTTTACTTTTTACTTTACTTTTTACTTTACTTTTACGTCTTTTTTTTTCTACTTCTTTTTTCTACTTACTTTTTTTGTTTACTTTTTTACTTACTTTTTTTACTTTTTACTTTACGTTTCTTTTACTTTTTTTCTACTTTCTTTCTCAATCCCTATTCCCCCGTCTATCTTCCCCTTCTTTTCCCTCTCCCTTCCCCCTTATTTCCCTTCTCTCTCTTCCCCTCTTATTCCCTCTCCCTTCCCTTTCTATCCCCCCTCCTATCCCCTCTCCCTTCCCCTTCTATCCCCTCTCCCTTCCCCTCCTATCCCCTCTCCATTCCCTGCTTCCGGTCACCAGGGAGAACAGGAAAAGGCAACGTCTTCCTCGATAAGAATTTCCACCCAGCGAATTTCTTTTAAGGAAATTATGTTACCAAACACGAAGAGATAGAAGAGATAAACCGAAACTTTTTTTTATATACCAGATGCAGTTTTGCTGAAAATATTAATAAAATTGAAATATAAGTAAGTTTAGGGCATACACGTGTAATAGGAATGGTATTAAATGATACTATTTTTACGGAAGTTTGGGTGTTGTTAAAATTGGCTCACACAGACTCATAGCTTGTCAAATATAGGGCATGATACTTTTTTTTGTATTGAAGTTTTGGGTGTTAAAAAAAATTGACTCACGTAAACTCAAAAATTGTTAAAATATATTGTACGACTTATTTCAAGCGTTTGGAAAAATATGACGATGAAAAAAAAGTAATGCTATAAATATTGACACCGTGGCTTCGCGCACCTTTACTGAACACATCCTCAAATGTTTGAATTAAAAGACGATAAAAATAGTCTGGTCCTTGAAGCGTGTCTAAAATGTAATATGAGTCATCTCAAAGGCGAGGCAGATGTGTGAGCGGACAGTTTGATCATTATTACAATCTCGAGTACCCTTAATTAAGAAAAAGGAAAAATACGTAAATTATGAAATCAAATGGACAAAAATATATAATATCAATAAATGACATACAAGTGATCTTAATAGGATGAAACATTGACCAAATATATTTCAGGTTATTTCGAATATTCTTAATAAAAAAAGAAGAAAAAACCTACCGTAGATAACAGTAAAGTCACCACCTGCAGTCATGTCGCCAGGCGCCATATATTACGAATTATAGCATCACTACTGATTTTTATGTGCCACTGAAGATGATACACAGTAGTTTAGATCATGGCCCGCAAATCCCCCCCCACCCCTGGGGTTCAGGGCGGGTGTTTATGCTATGACGCCGCCGCAAGTAAAATTTATAACGGTAAAAATTTCCAAATTGTCACTACCTACTTTTTTTTTTCTTGCGCCGGTTCTTTGGGGGACCCCACCGGGGGAAATAGCTGCGAGGGCGGGGATGGACTACTCGCGGGCGCCCAGTTAAATATACACTATGATGGCGACCATTATTCGTTGTGTAGCCACTTTGTAGATTAGTTTTTGTCATTTGTTCATTTATAGCCATAATATGACACAGATGAAGACACAAAATGACACAGACTCTCCAGATAGCCCCTTCTAACTTTCCTGAAATCATGGATGTAGAAATGTAAGTATTAACGCCACCACACGTCTGTAAACAGAAAAAAAAAGTTGTCCCGGCGACTTTACTGTTATCTATGGTAGATCACTTGACTTTTAACAGTCATTTGATCTTGAAAAAGACACTCGCATACCCAACTTGAGACAAAAAGAAAGATAAAAAGTAAAAAGCAAAATTTCTCGAAACATCAGAAATGAAATACATTTAAACACTGCATGAAAAATAAAAAATATGAGTTTGCTTTACCGTAGATAACAGTAAAGTCGCCAGGACAACTTTTTTTCTGTTTACAGACGTGTGGTGGCTTTAATACTTACATTTCTACATCCATGATTTCAGGAAAGTTAGAAGGGGCTATCTGGAGACTCTGTGTCATTTTGTGTCTTCATCTGTGTCATATTAGGGCTATAAATAAACAAATTAAAAAAATATCTACAAAGTGGCTACCAACAGTCAAGTCGCCATCTAGTGTTTATTTACTGAGTGTCGTACCGCTGTCGTCGTCGCCCTAATAAAAAACGAGTAATGAAATTTGAAACCGTATATACTCGCAGCTACAAAGCATAAAACAACGCTGAAACAGAGTAGATTATACAGTCATGATATAAACTACTGTGTATTATCTTCAGTGGCACATAAAAATCAGTAGTAATGCTATAATTCGTAATATATGGCGCCTGGCGACATGATTGCAGGTGGCGACTTTACTGTTATCTACGGTAAGATAAACACTATCAAAAACTAAAAAAGACGAGTGTAAATACTGACATACACGCTGGTAAAAAAACAAAAAAAAAAAAATAACAACCAAGTAATAAGTAAAAGTAGAAAGGTAGGAAGGTAGGAAGGTAGTAAGTAGGAAGGTAGTAAGTAGAAGGTAGGAAGGTAGGAAGGTAGTAAGTAGGAAGGTAGTAAGTAGGAAGGTAGTAAGTAGGAAGGTAGTAAGTAGGAAGGTAGTAAATAGGAAGGTAGTAAGTAGGAAGGTAGTAAATAGGAAGGTAGAATAGGAAGGTATAAGGGGTAGTAAGTAGGAAGGTAGTAAATAGGAAGGTAGTAAGTAGGAAGGTAGTAAATAGGAAGGTAGTAAGTAGGAAGGTAGTAAATAGGAAGGTAGTAAGTAGGAAGGTAGTAAGTAGTAACTAGGAAGGTAGTAACTAGGAAGGTAGTAAGTAGGAAGGTAGGAAGGTAGTAAGTAAAACCAAGTAGGAAGAAAAATATAAATGGAAAGTTAAGGTCATGTATTCTGAAACAGATTGACGCAAATTCCATAAATCTTTGATTTTGTTAATGAAGACAAACCTGTGTGTGTTTATACTCAGACAGCGATTTACCAAAACACACACACACACAACCCAAAACACCCCCAACACACCCCCACACCAAAGAGAGAGGAAGAGAGAAGAGAAAAAAAGAGAGAAGGGGAGGGGAAGGAAGAGAGAGAGAGAGAGAGAGAAGAGAGGGAGAGAGAGAGAGAGGGGAAGACGAGAGAGAAAAGGGGAAGAGAGAGAGAGAGGGGAGAGAGAGCGAGAGAGAGAAAAGAGGAGAAGAGAGAGGAGAGGAGAGAGGAGAGAGAGAGGGGAGAGAGAGAGAGAGAAGAGAGAGAGCAGAGAGAAGAGAGAGAGAGAGAAGAGAGAGGAGGGCAGGAGAAAAGAAAGAATGGAGCCGGAAAAAGGGCCGGAAAAATGGGGGAGAGAGAGAGAGAAAAGAGAGAGAGAGAGGGGAGAGAGAGGAGAGGAGAGGGGAGAGGGAGAGAGAGAGAGAGAGAGAGATGAGAAGAGAGAAAAGGAGAGAGAGAGAGAGAGAGAGAGAGAGAGAGAATAACGAGCAAAGTGCGTGGCAAAGAACGAAATGGAGACGGGAAATTGAGTGATAAAAGGAGAGAAGAGGAGGTGATGAAAAAGAAGAAGAAGAAAAAGAAAAAGAAGAAGAAGAAGAAGAAGAAGAAGAAGAAGAAGAAGAAGAAGGAACAGCAGAGGAAATAAATAGTAAATAAATATAGGAGAAAATGACAAGAATGGGAGGAGGAGGAGGAGGAGGAGGAGGAGGAGGAGGAGGAGGAGGAGGAGGAGGAGGAGAAGGGATGGAAGAGAAGAAGACGAAGAGGTGACAAAGAGGCAGGAGGGACGAGGCTTTAGCTTCTTAAGGAGAGGGCAAACATGAGCCACGTTCGCCCCTCCTACTAACTTTTTCCTTTCCTTTCTCTCCAATAACTCCCATTTTTAATCATAGTTTTCTTATCGCTCCCTTTCTTTCATCTCTTTCCTTCTGCCATTTCCCTTCCCTCCATCCTTTCTCTTCCATTGCTTCCTCCTCCTCCTCCTCTCCTCCTCCTCCTCCTCCTCCTCTCCTCCTCCTCCTCCTCCTCCTCTTCTCCTCCTCCTCCTCCTTCCTCCTCCTCCTCCTCCTCCCCTAAATGGGTATTGATAGTGCGAATTCATATCTAGTCCCCCGTATCGATTAGTTGTAGTGGTAGTGGTAGTTGTAGTTAGTATTTTTCATATCCTATCATTCCTCACTACGAAACTTCCATGTTCCTATCCTCTTTAGGGACATGGTATCATTTTCCAACTGTTTTCTTACAAGTAGTTGATAGTTAGTAGTATGTAGTTCAGCAGATACCCTCGTTATGAGGGTATCATAACCAATTAGGTCTCCTGGTGTCTGTTATTCCTATGTAATCCTATGTAATCCTCCTCCTCCTCCTCCTCCTCCTCCTCCTCCTTCTCCTTCTCCTCCTCCTCCTCCTCCTCCTCCTCGCCCCTTTTCTACCCTCTAGCAACTCAATCTGTCAGAAAACGAGGAGAAATAAATATCCTTCAAAATATCAAACTTACACCAGTCAGCTTTATACTCTCTCTCTCTCTCTCTCTCTCTCTCTCTCTCTCTCTCTCTCTCTCTCTCTCTCTCTCTCTCTCTCTCTCTCTCTCTCTCAACTTGGTTATCTCCATATTTAATTTTTGTATTTAGTTATGCATTTGCTAGGGAGAAAGCCCTTCCGCTCACTCTATCTGTTGTTGTGCCTGTAATGGATTCTCTCTCTCTCTCTCTCTCTCTCTCTCTCTCTCTCTCTCTCTCTCTCTCTCTCTCTCTCTCTCTCTCTCTTCTCTCTCTTCTCCTCTCCTCTCTCCCTCTCTCATTCGCTGTCATTCGCTCTCACATTCTCTCTCTCTCTCTCTCTCTCTCAATAAGGAGGAGGAAGGAGCAGTGCGCGGCAATATCCTCGCCTGACTCAACACCAAGCAATCGAATCCCTTACCCGACACACTTAATAGAGGCTCGGAATCCTCTGTCTGTCAGGTGTCGGAGCAGGTGAAGATACTCTTATAATACGTTCAGCATAATAACAAAAAATTAATAAAGCCATGAGTGACGAGTCGCAATCTACCGCACGTTTGTGAGAATGTAATCTTATTTTATGTATCTTAAATGCGAAGTTACTTTTTAAATTTTTGCTTTTAGTAGTGTTGCTGGATTTTTAGATTGAGCAGATAGGAAATGACATATATATTACATGGAAGTAGAATTTTAACGTGAAAATACTACTACCGTAGATAACAGTAAAGTCGCCAGGACAACTTTTTTTTCTGTTTACAGACGTGTGGTGGCGTTAATACTTACATTTCTACATCCATGATTTCAGGAAAGTTAGAAGGGGCTATCTGGAGACTCTGTGTCATTTTGTGTTTCATCTATGTCATATTAGGGCTATAAATGAACAAATTACAAAAATATCTACAAAGTGGCTACCAACAGTCAAGTCGCCATCTAGTGTTTATTTACTGAGTGTCGTACCGCTGTCGTCGTCGCCCGAAAAAAAAAACGCGTAGTGAAATTTGAAACCTTCTATACTTGCAGCTACAAAGCATAAAACAACGTTGAAACAGGGTAGATTATATAGTCATGATATAAACTACTGTGTATTATCTTCAGTGGCACATACAAATCAGTAGTAATGCTATAATTCGTAATATATGGCGGCTGGCGACTTTACTGTTATCTACGGTAAGGCGCCGCAACGTTTCCAATATACATTCTTATAGACACTTGATGCTTTTGTTAATTACTGATAGAGTACATTTCTGGTCCATGAGTGATTTTGGTATACATTTGGTATATCATGTAATTTCTTTTTATGCATTTTTGTGGACAATAACATATCTATCTATCTATCTATCTACCGTCAACAACACTATAGTCGCCACTGTGCACTAATGTCACTATAGTCTATTTTTTTTATTATGGTCAAAATGCAGTAAGGAAGCCACGCCCCCTGCCTCCCCTTCTATTCTACGGGGCAGCCGATTGGTGCATTCCTCGTATCATCACTACCAATCACAATATCTTCACTACTTAACAGCGGCGTGACCACTGGACAGAGCAATCTTCACTACAAAGGGACTTTTTATATTGTCACCCTCTGTAGTGAAGATTGCTCTGTCCAGTGGTCACGCGCTGTTAAGTAGTGAAGATATTGTGATTGGTAGTGATGATACGAGGAATGCACCAATCAGCTGCCCCGTAGAATAGAAGGGGAGGCAGGGGGCGTGGCTTCCTTAGTGCATTTTGACCGTAATAAAAAAAATAGACTATAAGCGCCATATATTACGAATATTAGCATCACTACAGACTTGTATGTGCCACTGAAGACAGGTACATAATATAAACTACTGTGCATGTCTCTTTAGTGGCACATACAAATCTGTAGTGATGCTAAAATTCGTAATATATGGCCTTGCGACATTAGTGCAGTGGCGACTATAGTGTTATTGATGGTAGTGATATTAGAAGAATGTAGTAACTTGTAGAGTGGCTGAGAATGAGGGCATAAGTTTAAGAATATTATAGTTTTTAGTGTACTTCTTAACCCCTTGAGGCCCAGAACGTAATTTTCATTGTTATTTGACTACCATTAGACGATTTTTTAGAGAATATAAGCAATAATTTATAGATATGACCTGTTTAGTATCTTTGTCGACTAACTAATTTGGTATATTCAGTTACTTTTCGTAATTTTATGGTTCGACAACATACGATTTTTTATAGCAAAGGAAAGATCTGGGCGTGAAGAGGTTTAGAGCTTTCCCGCTAAAGACGTTGTGTTCAGTTTTCATTTGACTAATAGTTTGAGCAAGGCCAAGAGCGTGAGAAAGTCTTCTACCGCTCCTTTCCTCCTTCCTTATTTCCTTCTTCTCTAATTGTTTCCCTATCATTCTCTCCCTCCTTTCCTACTTTCGTATCCAACTATTTTGATTTATATTTTCCTTTAGCTTTTTTCTTTTTTTCTTTCTTTCCTTCATTCATCTTCTAGCAATGGGGCAGTCTAGCATTGTCTCCGTGGATGCGAGGACTATGAAAAAAGTCCATATCCAAAGTCCTATCATCAGTCTATCTATCATATCCAAAGTCCTATTATCAGTCTATCTATCATATCCAAAGTCCTATCATCAGTCTATCTATCATATCCAAAGTCCTATCATCAGTCTATCTATCATATCCAAAGTCCTATCATCAGTCTATCTATCATATCCAAAGTCCTATTATCAGTCTATCTATCATATCCAAAGTCCTATCATCAGTCTATCTATCATATCCAAAGTCCTATCATCAGTCTATCTATCATATATAAAGTCCTATCATCAGTCTATCTATCATATCCAAAGTCCTATCATCAGTCTATCTATCATATATAAAGTCCTATCATCAGTCTATATCAGTCTATATTTCTTTACAGACTAGGCTGCCGCGGAAAGATGAGACGCATTTGTCCCCCGTCGCGAGTTCGGTTTCAAAGACTCCTCGATTGCCTTACAGAATTTTCAAGTCACTGGAAAAAGAGGTATTGCTCGAGTCTTTAATAAAATGAAACCAATAAAAGTCTCGCACCAGACCAAATTTACCATTGAATATTTAGATACGCCAAAAGCAATCTCGTTCCCTGGCTTCCAATTCTCTTCAGCAAACCTTTTTAACGAGGCAGTGTCCTTAACTTATAAACTGACTGATTGACTGACTGACTGGTGGCCGCAAGTCAAACAGTCTCCCCTCAGTCATCAAGATGGCTGATTAGTTCACCGTCAACTGCTAGAAAAAATCTTGGGAACCCTAATTACAAGCAGGGTAGTTAATCACCCTGGAAGTAATCATGTTGTTAAAGACGTGCATCACAGACTTTCCTTATCAAAACTTTACCTCTTATAATGAATGGGCGAACATGAGCCACCTCCGCCCCTCCCACAAACACTTTTCTCTTCCTTTCTCACCAATAACTCCCATTTTTAATCACTGTTTTCTTATAGCTCCCTTTCCTCTATTGCTTTCCTTCTACCATTTCCCTTTCCCTCCGGCCTTTCTCTTAGCTTCCATTTCTTCTACGTCATATCTTTCCTTACACAGCATAACGAAAGCACTGGGCATTTTATATATAAGTGATTTTTTTACACACTTATAATTTGTAAGAGTCAACCATGGATCTAGAGAACAATTTAAGTATAATCCCACGACACTTTACTTCTCTCTCTCTCTCTCTCTCTCTCTCTCTCTCTCTCTCTCCTCTCTCTCTCTTCTTCTCCTCTCTCTCTCTCTCTCTCTCCTTCTCTCCTTGTGCTGTATCTGCTCTCTCTTCTTTTTCTCTTTCTCTCTCATACTTCTCTCTTTCTCGTCTTATTGTGTAT
>JACEEZ010002720.1:22500-25000 GCA_016584305.1 Chionoecetes opilio
TCTATAAAATACTGCTTATATTCACTAAAAATCGTCTAATGGTACCTAAATTACGATGGAAATTACGTTGTGGGCCTCAAGGGTTAACTGTTGCCCTGCGTTGTAAAGTTAGTAATGGTGTGTCCGAATGGTGCAAATTGACGGCTTATCAATTTAAAACGTTGCTTCATAGAGAATGTTATTGTTTGAGGGGAAAAATGGTGCAAATTGACTCGTTTGGAAGCTACAACAAAAGAATATTCGCGCTCAATCTTCGTCAGAGGGAGAGAATTAGAGAGAGAATGAATTAGAGTTAGAGAGAGAGAGAGTTAGGAGATTAAGAGTTAAAGATTAGAGTTAGAGGAGAATTAGAGTAGAGAATTAATTAGAAGAATTAGAGGAGTTGATTATAGAGAGAATTAATTAGAGTTAGAGAGAGTTAGAATTAGAGAGAATTAATTAGAGTTAGAGAGAGTTAGAATTAGAGAGAATTAATTAGAGTTAGAGAGAGTTAGAATTAGAGAGAATTAATTATTAGAGTTAGAGAGAGTTAGAATTAGAGAGAATTAATTAGAGTTAGAGAGAGAGAGTTAGAGTTAGAGAGAGTTAATGGATTGGATCGTCAGCGTGTATTGACGGGCTTGCTATTTACCCGATATTATGATTACCAAATTAGAATAGAGAGAAGAGGGTAGAGAGAGAGATGGAGAATGAGAATGAGGAGTAGAGAGGTAGAAAGAGATGAAGAGAGAGAGAGAGTTGATGAGAGAGATGATAGAGTAGAGAGAGAGAAGAGAAGAGAAAAAATAAAGAAGAAGAGACAAGAGAGAAAAAAGAGAAAAAGAGAAATATGGAAAGAGAGAGTAGAGAAGAGAGAGAGTAGAAGAGAGAATAGAGAGAGAGAGAGATAGAGAGAGAAGAGAGGAGAGAGAGAGAGAGAGAGAGAGCAAATGTCAATATCAATCATGCATCGTAACGCAATTAACTCGTCAAGTTTCGTCTATATCGTCACCGGCAAAAAAAAAAAAAGTTTCGTTGCGCTTAGTGAACCATCTGTACACAGTTAAGATTAGAACAGCTATAGAGCCACTTCCATGGACCTAGAGAACAACTTAAGGGTATATATATCCACGGCACTCTTCTCTCTCTCTCTCTCTCTCTCTCCTCTCTCTCTCTCTCTCTTTTCTCCTCTCTCTCTCTCTTTTTCTCTCTCTCTCTCTCTCTCTCTCCTCTCTCTCTCCTCTTATCTCCCCCCCTACACACTCACACACACTCTCTCTCTCTCTACTACTCTCTCTCCTCTCTCTCTTTTCTCTCTCTCTCTCTCTCCTCTCTCTCTCTCCCTCTCTCTCATCTCTCTCTCTCTCTCCTACCTCCCATCTCTCTCTCTCTCCTCTCTCTCTCCTCTCTCTCTCTCTCTCTCTCTCTCCTCAAAATCTCTCTACCTCTCCCTCCATCTCTCTCTCTTCCTCTCTCTCCCTCTCTCTCTCTCTCTCCTCTCTCTCTCTTCTCTCTCTCTCTCTCTCTCTCTCTCTCCTCTCTCTCTCTCTCTCTCACATACTCACACACACAAACTCTCTCTCTCTCTCTCTCTTCTCTCTCTCTCTCTCTCTCTCTCTCTCTCTTTTCTCTCTCTACTCTCTCTCCCCTCTTCTCTCTCTCTCTCCATTAGTTTTCCCTTTTTTTCTGTGTTGCTTTTCTGCTTTTTTTTTCTTCCTTCTCTTCTTTTTCTTCATCATTTCTGCTTCTGTTGTATGTTTATCTCTCTCTCTCTCTCTCTCTCTCTCTCTCTCTCTCTTCTCTCTCTCTCTCTCTCTCTCTATCTCTCCTCTCTCTCCTTCTCTCTCTCTCTTCTCTCACTCTCTTTTCCAGGTAAAAAAAAAACGGGTCTTGCCTGAGAAGTTGGCAGATGTCGAAGAGTTCTCACACAACATTTGAGTATTGCAGCTGACAGGTCCTGGAGGTCACAGGGACTCAGCGCAGGTTTAGGGGGTTTAGGGAGGGTTAGGGACGTCAGGGGAGGGGTTAAGATGGTCGCAGGGAGGGAGGGAGCTTTAGGGAGGGTTAGGGACGTCAGGGGAGGGGTTAAGATGGTCGCAGGGAGGGAGGGAGGGAGGTTAAGGGAGCGCTAGGGATGTCAAGGGAGGGCTAGAGAAGGTCGCAAGGAGGAAGGTAAGGGAGGTAACGTAAAGGTTGAAGGGGAAATAGAAGGGGAAAGGGGGACATCTGGCATAGGCTTTTGAGATTAAACCGGAAAAAAAATCATAAGTCCACGCGGAGTTTGGCGATTTTGTGGGTTTTAGAGGAAAAGTGTTGGACCGAGTTTCGTTTACAACATCCCGTGTGAGTTTTCAGTACTTTTATTTTATTGCCATGCGGAGAAAACCTCGGCTTTCCTTTCTGTAATACTATTTTTCCGCCTCAATTCTAGGCCCAGTCTGCGGGGCTGCGGGCGGGGAAGGGATTATATTCCTGGGTTTCGCTTTTATGGTTGTGGATATACGTTGTTTTCCTTCCCTTA
>JACEEZ010002720.1:32500-45000 GCA_016584305.1 Chionoecetes opilio
AGCAAGAGTGGAAAATCGTATTGAAATGGGTAGAAAGAGAGGAAAATCGTATTGAAATGGGTAGCAAGAGTGGAAAATCGTATTGAAATGGGTAGAAAGAGTGGAAAATCGTATTGAAATGGGTAGAAAGAGGGGAAAATCGTATTGAAATGGGTAGAAAGAGTGGAAAATCGTATTGAAATGGGTAGAAAGAGTGGAAAATCGTATTGAAATGGGTAGAAAGGAGGAAAATCGTATGAAATGGGTAGAAAGGAGGAAATCGTATTGAAAGGGTAGGAGTGGAAACGTATTGAAATGGGTAGAAAGGAGGAAAATCGTATTGAAATTGGTAGTAAGAGAGGAAAATCGTATTGAAATGGGTTAGAAAGGAGGAAAATCGTATTGAAATGGGTAGAAATAGGAAGGAAAATCGTATTGAAATGGTGAGAAAGGGAGGAAAATCGTATTGAAATGGGTAGAAAGGGAGGAAAATCGTATTGAAATGGGTAAAAAGGGAGGAAAATCGTATTGAAATGGGTAGAAAGGGAGAAAATCGTATTGAAATGGGTAGAAAGGGAGGAAAAATCGTATTGAAATGGGTAGAAAGAGGAGAAAATCGTATTGAAATGGGTAGAAATAAGGAAAATCGTATTGAATGGGTAGAAAGAGGAAAATCGTATTGAAATGGGTAGAAAGAGTGGAAAATCGTATTGAAATGGGTAGAAGAGAGGAAAATTGTCTTGAAATGGGTAGAAAGAGAGGAAAATCGTATTGAAATGGGTAGAAAGAGAGGAAAATCGTATTGAAATGGGTAGAAAGAGAGGAAAATCGTATGAAATGGGTAGAAAGAGAGGAAAATCGTATTGAAATGGGTAGAAAAGAGAGGAAAAAATCGTATGAATGGTAGAAAGAGTGGAAAATCGTATTGAAATGGGATAGAAAGGAGGAAAATCGTATTGAAATGGGTAGAAAGGGGAGGAAAATCGTATTGAAATGGGTAGAAAAGGGAGGAAAATCGTATTGAAATGGGTAGAAAGAGTGGAAAATCGTATTGAAATGGGTGTTAGAAAGGAGAAAAATCGTATTGAAATGGGGTAGAAAGAGTGGAAAATCGTATTGAAATGTGGTAGAAAGGAGGAAAAATCGTATTGAAATGGGTTAGAAAAGGGAGGAAAAATCGTATTGAAATGGTAGAAAGAGAGAAAATCGTATTGAAATGGGTAGAAAGAGTGGAAAATCGTATTGAAATGGGTAGAAAGAGAGGAAAATAGTATTGAAATGGGTAGAAAGAGTGGAAAATCGTATTGAAATGGGTAGAAAGGAGGAAAATCGTATTGAAATGGGTAGAAAGGAGGAAAATCGTATTGAAATGGGTAGAAAGGAGGAAAATCGTATTGAAATGGGTAGAAAGGGAGGAAAATCGTATTGAAATGGGTAGAAAGGGAGGAAAATCGTATTGAAATGGGTAAAAAGGGAGGAAAATCGTATTGAAATGGGTAGAAAGGGAGGAAAATCGTATTGAAATGGGTAGAAAGGAGGAAAATCGTATTGAAATGGGTAGAAATAAAGGAAAATCGTATTGAAATGGGTAGAAAGAGGAAAATCGTATTGAAATGGGTAGAAAGAGTGGAAAATCGTATTGAAATGGGTAGAAAGAGAGGAAAATTGTCTTGAATGGGTAGAAGAGAGAGGAAAATCGTATTGAAATGGGTAGAAAGAGGAAAATCGTATGAAATGGGTAGAAAGAGAGGAAAATCGTATTGAAATGGGTAGAAAGAGAGGAAAATCGTATTGAAATGGGTAGAAAGAGAGGAAAATCGTATTGAAATGGGTAGAAAGAGAGGAAAATCGTATTGAAATGGGTAGAAAGAGTGGAAAATCGTATTGAAATGGGTAGAAAGGAGGAAAATCGTATTGAAATGGGTAGAAAGGGAGGAAAATCGTATTGAAATGGGTAGAAAGGGAGGAAAATCGTATTGAAATGGGTAGAAAGAGTGGAAAATCGTATTGAAATGGGTAGAAAGGAGGAAAATCGTATGAAATGGGTAGAAAGAGTGGAAAATCGTATTGGAAATGGGTAAAAGAGGAAAATGTATTGAAATGGGTAGAAATAAAGGAAAATCGTATTGAAATGGGTAGAAAGAGGAAAATCGTATTGAAATGGGTAGAAAGAGTGGAAAATCGTATTGAAATGGGTAGAAAGAGAGGAAAATAGTATGAAATGGGTAGAAAGAGTGGAAAATCGTATTGAAATGGGTAGAAAGGAGGAAATCTATTGAAAAAAGGGTAGATTTGAAAGGAGGAAAATCGTATTGAAATTGGTTAGTAAGAGAGGAAAATCGTATTGAAATGGGTAAAAGAAAGGAGGAAAATCGTATTGAAATGGTTAGAAAGGAGGAAAATCGTATTGAAATGGGTAGAAGGGAGGAAAATCGTATTGAAATGGGTAGAAAGGGAGGAAAATCGTATTTAAATGGGGTAGAAAGGGAGGAAAAATCGTATTGAAATGGGTAAGAAAGAGAGAAAATCGTATTTAAATGGGTAGAAAGAGAGGAAAAAACGTATTGAAATGGGTAGGGAAAAGGGGGGAAAAATCGTATGGAAATGGGTAGAAAGAGTGGAAAATCGTATTGAAAAGGGTAGGGAAAAAGAGGAAAATCGTATTGAAATGGGTAGAAAGAGAGGAAAAACGTATTGAAATGGGTAGAAAGAGTTGAAATCGTATTGAAATGGGTAGCAAGAGTTGAAAATCGTATTGAAATGGGTAGAAGAGAGGAAAATCGTATTGATGGGTAGAAAGAGTGGACACCGTATGAAAATGGGTAGAAAGAGTGGAAAATCGTATTGAAATGGGTAGACAGGAGTAAAATCCGTATTGAAATGGGTAGAAAGAGTGGAAAATCGTATTGAAATGGGTAGAAGAGTGGAAAATCGTATTGAAATGGGTAGAAAGAGGGAAAAATCGTATTGAAAATGGGTAAACGACGGGGAAATCGTATTGAAAATGGGTAGAAAGAGTGGAAATCGTATGAAATTGGTAGAAATAGGAAAATCGTATTGAATTGGTAGAAAGATGGAAAATCGTATTGAATGGGTGAGAAAGAGTGGAAATCGGTATTGAAATGGGTAGAAAGAGGGGAAAATCGTATGAACTGGGTAGAAAGAGGGGAAAATCGTTTGAAATGGCAGAATGAAAAAATGGAGAAAGAGAAAGGGGTAAAAATGAAGGATAATGACATGACTTTCAGAATGGACATGAATAATAAGGTCGTTTGAAATCACTTAGTAAAATAACTATCAAAAGAATTCAATGAAAAGCGTGAATAATGAAAAAATAACTCCAAAGGGAAGAAATAAAGGGGAATTGAATAACGGGGGTTTAAAGGGGGTAAAAAACGAGATGTCATAGTTATAGCTACTCTTTGTTTATCGTTAGTTTTACACCGAAGTAGTAGTAGTAGTAGTGAGTATAGTAGTGTATAAGAAAAGTAGTATAGTATAGAAAGTGTAGTATAGTAGTACATATAGTAATAGTATTAGTAGTTTTTAGTATTTAAGTAGTAGTAGTAGTAGTATAGTAGAAGAGTAGTAGTAGTGTATAGTAGTGTATAGTGTAGTATTAGTAGTAGCAGCAAATCTCAAACGTGTCATCTTGAATATTACAAGAGCGGGTAGGGAAAAAAAAGCTCCCAACAAAGGCAGGGGGGGGGTCCCTCAGGCAGGGAGCAAGGGGGTGGGTCGCCTGCTGACAGCACCAATGGGGCATGCCCCCGGTACTTGTGGCGCCCTGCAATAGGGGAAAAAACTTGCCCCCACCAAATGCCGACATTTTGGCGCCCTGATGCTTCCGCCTTTTTCCCCCCTTGACAAAAAAGCCGGGGTGCGGGCCCTTGGGCGTTGGGGAATCCTCCCCGGGATTATGGAAAAATCATCATGGCGGTGGTAAGGGAGGATGAAAGAAGCACAGGAAAACCCGGTGTGTGCTGGACAGCAGGCAGGGGGGGAAGCGGCCATCCACCCATGAGGAAACATTTTTTGGTCAGGAAATTTTTGAAGCGGTTTTTATTAGGGACAAAAAAAAATGCCTTCAACCAAAAAACAAACACAATGCCCCACAACATTCGAATAATTTTTCCCCCACTCGCGACAAATGTAAAAAAACACATCCCAAAGAACCCTAACATGTTCTTTAAGAGAAATAAAAAAATAGCATTGTTAGAATTTTAAAATCAAGGGAGGGAACAACAAAAGGGTACCCAGTAGCCATGGAAATGTACGCCATTGGCCTTCATGCTTCAAGGGAGTTTTCATATGAAAAAACACGGGTGAAGCAAATGGCTATGCGGAGGGACCAAAAGGGTCCGGGAAAATCTAGAACTAAGGAAGTGTGGGATCTTGTGAAAAAAAGGCCCTCTTGGGACCACCCAACGCACCGTCCCCTCATCGAAAAAACCTAACATTAAAAATTTGGAATGCGACTTTTCGGGGGACACGGAGTCACTGTGGCAAAGGGGCAGCGGCATTTGGGAGCTTGATTGGAACCCGGAAATTCAACAAATTGTGGAGGAGAAAGATCAGGTTGGGTGAAAGGGGTGGGGTTCTTTCCCATAGCCAAGCAGAACCAACGAACTTTCTCAGCTTCACAACATGGCTCAACATCGATGGAGCTTCGTCAAGCGCACCATCCCAGGCATCAGCCATCTCCTCAAACCTTTGGAAGAATCCTCGGGAAAACCTTTCCTACCGCACTTTTAAAAAACAAATTTGTCATGGGGAAATGCGTAGGGACTGCTGTCAATTCCACCAAGACTGGTGGGAGGGGGATCACCCCCCCAAAAAAAATGAGGGGAAAAAGAAAACCGAGACTCCTCCACCCACCGGTCCCTCCCGAAAAAAAGTAAAGGGAGCAAAGGGGAAACTGACCAAATGCAGTTTTGGACTAAAAAAAACCATGTCTAAAAAACAGAAATCAAAGTGGAAAAGATGCAACAAAAAAAAAACGTCATGCCAATCAAACCGTGAGAAATTCACATTGCACAGGAAACGGGAGCGTCCAACGGGCAAAACAGGTTCCTATCGAGCAAAAGGGCTTCAGCCTCAACAAAAAAAATTTGTAGATGCCTTTTTCTCTAGGTAGGGTGGCCGGGGAGGGGCTACCCAAAAACCTGTGTTTGGGAGACCAAAAGCGTCGCCATACAATGACATGAAAAAAAGGGGGGATTTGTGTCATAAACCGAGAGGTAGAGTTTTGAGGGCCAGCATGCCAGGGAGGTAGCCGCGACGTCACCACCGAACCAACTCCTCCCCCCTGAATGGTGAACACGGCAGTACAGGAGGCCAACACCACAAACGAGGCCCGAGTGGAGTAAGGCTCGTTTTTCGGGCCCCAGAGAAGAGAGCTTTTCATGGACATCAGAATCTTCACCCAAATGGCCGCCTCTACCAGAGGACCCACTGGAATGCTCACCAAAAGAATGAATGGGAAAAAAAACAGGAGTTATGGAGATAGGGTCCGGAAAGTCGACCAGGCAATTCACATTTTTCTTTTTTTTTCACTACGCAGGCGGGATGGGGCCCCCAAGGCCCAAGGTTCTATTCAAAATACAATGTAAGGGGAAAAAGAGCACCAGCCAAAAACCACGTTGTAGCCTGGATGGGTTTCCGTCTCTCCTTCTCCCTGCTCGGTCTCCCCCCTATTCTCAGGGGGTACTAGATATCCGCCCCCACAACCATCGATTTAAAGGGCCCAATACCAGGCCACTGTAGTGGAGAAAACGGCATTTAGTGTAGTGACGGAGAGAGGGGAGAAGTGGGAAAAGTAATAGCCCTATGGTTTTAGCCCCGTCAGTTTGCGATAAGTTGGGGCTACTGGCCCCAGTTTAAAGGGTCCCAAATAAACAAGCGGTGGAGGGTTTTGTAATATTTTAAAAAAAAAAAAAAAAAAAAAAAAAAAAAAAAAAAAACAGTTAGTAGCATAGTAGTAGGTATAGAGTATAGTATTAATATAGTAGTGTATGAAATAGTAATAGTAGTAGTAGTGTAGCAGTAGTAGTAGTAGTATAAAGTATAGTATAGTAAAGTAGTGTAGTAATAGTTAGTTGTAGTAGTAGGTTTGTGTAGTAGTACGTAAATATATATAGTAGTATAGTAGTAAATAGTAGTAGTATAGTAGTATAGTAGTAGAGCAGTAGTAGTAGTAGTGTACAGTGTAGTGTAGTTAGTAGCGTAAATAAAGTAGTAGTAGTAAGTGTAGTAGTAAGTAGTAGTTAGTAATGTAGTAAACATATAGTATTTGAAGTAAGAGTAGTAGTAGTGATAGTATAGTAAATATAGTAGTAGGGGAGTAGGGAGTGTAGTAGTGTTTAAAATTAGTGGTAGTAGTAGTAGTAGTTTGGTAGAAGTAGTAGTAGTAGTAAATAGTAGTGTAAATAGTAGTGAGTTAAAAAGTAGTATAAGTAGAGGAGATAGTATTAAATAGTATAGTATAGTAGCAAATAGGGAGTAGTATAGTAGTGATAAGTAGTAGAGAGTAGTTTGTAGTAGAGGTAGTGAGTAGTATAGTATAGTAGTAAACAGAGTAGTATTATAGTAGTGTAGTAGTAGCATTGTAGTAGTAAGTAGAGTAGTAGTATAGTAGAGTGTAGTATAGTAGTAGAGTATAGAGTAGTGAGTAGAGTATAGTAGTGATATAGTATAGTGTAGCAGTGTTAGTAGGTAGTAGTATAGTAGTAGTAGTAGTATAGATTTTATAGTAGTAGTACAGAGTGTAGTATAGTGGGGTAGTGAGTAGGAGTGGTAGTGTAAGATAGTAGGTAGTAGTAGAGTAAATAGTAGCTTTTTAGTTTAAGTAGAGTATGTATTAGTAGTAGTGCAGTAGTAGTAGTAGAGTAGTAGTATATAGTAGAAATTTAATACAGAGAGTTTATGAGTGATAGTAGTATAGCAGAAGGAGAGAGAGAGAGAGGTTTAAGAAGAGTAGAAAAATAAAAAGAGGGGAAGGAAAGGAGAAGGGAGAACTGGATTGAAGAGGGGAGGAAAAGGAGAGGAGGAGAGAGAGAAAGGAGAAGGGGGAAAAAAGAAAAAAGGAAGAAGCAGGTGGAAAGAAGCTAGGGATTTTTATAATGGGGGGGGGAATCATTTTAGGGTTAGAGGCAATGGGAAGATTAGGTCATGGTTAAATAGTCACTGATAGAAAAATAGACAACCAAATAGACAGATAGAGATGTGGAAAGATAGGCTAGGTATAGGTATCAATATGTAAAAAAAATATATAATAGGACAATATATAAGGAAAGATATAGGATAGGGTAGGTATAATTTTAGCTATCTGGACAGTGGTTCCCAAACATGTGTTACCAAATGGACTGTGAATGTCTCGTGACGGTCATCGTAGGTCGGGGATCGTATAGTCTATTTTTGTTATTATGGTCAAAATGCAGTAAGGAAGCCACGCCCCCTGCCTCCCCCTCTTTTCTACGGGGCAGCTGATTGGTGCACTCCTCATATCATCACAACCAATCACAATATCTGCACAACTTAACAGCGGCGTGACCACTGGACAGCAATCTTCACTACAAAGGGATTTTTGATTTTGTCACCCTCTGTAGTGAAGATTGCTCTGTCCAATGGTCACGCCGCTGTTAAGTAGTGAAGATATTGTGATTGGTAGTGATGATTCGAGGAATGCACCAATCAGCTGCCCCGTAGAATAGAAGGGCAGGCAGGGGGCGTGGCTTCCTTAGTGCATTTTGACCATAATAAAATAAATAGAAATTTTTTATAGTTATGAAGAGCTACATCCTCTCGTGGGGGCGCTCATAACTTTGTGAGACATTAAGGGTGGATGATGTATGTAGTGTTGGTAGTGGTTATAACTGAGGTGGTGGTGGTGGTAGTGGTAGTAGGGATAGTGGTAGTGGTAGATAGTAGTATGGTAGTAGTAGTAGGGATAGTGGTAGTGGTAATGGTAGTGGTAGTAGGGATAGTGGTAGTGGTAGATAGTAGTATGGTAGTGGTAGTAGGGATAGTGGTAGTGGTAGATAGTAGTATGGTAGTGGTAGTAGGGATAGTGGTAGTGGTAGATAGTAGTATGGTGGTAGTAGTAGTAGGGATAGTGGTAGTGGTAGATAGTAGTATGGTGGTAGTAGTAGTAGGGATAGTGGTAGTGGAAGATAGTAGTATGGTGGTAGTAGTAGTAGGGATAGTGGTAGTGGTAGATAGTAGTATGGTGGTAGTAGTAGTAGTAGGGATAGTGGTAGTGGTAGATAGTAGTATGGTGGTAAATAGTAGTAGTGGGGATAGTGGTAGTGGTAGATAGTAGTATGGGTGGTAGTGGTAGTAGGGATAGTGGTAGTGGTAGATAGTAGTATGGTGGTAGTAAATAGTAGGGATAGTGGTAGTGGTAGATAGTAGTATGGTGGTAGTAGTAGTAGGGATAGTGGTAGTGGTAGATAGTAGTATGGTGGTAGTAGTAGTAGTAGTAGGGATAGTGGTAGTGGTAGATAGTAGTATGGTGGTAGTGGTAGTAGGGATAGTGGTAGTGGTAGATAGTAGTATGGTGATAGTAGTAGTAGTAGGGATAGTGGTAGTGGTAGATAGTAGTATGGTAGTAGTAGTAGGGATAGTGGTAGTGGTAGATAGCAGTATGGTGGTAGTAGTAGTAGGGATAGTGGTAGTGGTAGATAGTAGTATGGTGGTAGTAGTAGTAGTAGTAGGGATAGTGGTAGTGGTAGATAGTAGTATGGTGGTAGTAGTAGTAGGGATAGTGGTAGTGGTAGATAGTAGTATGGTGGTGGTAGTAGGGATAGTGATAGTGGTAGTGGTAGATAGTAGTATGGTAGTGATAGTGGTAGTGGTAGTGGTAGTGGTAGTATGGTAGTGGCAGTAGGGATAGTGGTAGTGGTAGATAGTAGTATGGTAGTGGTAGTGGTAGATAGTAGTATGGTAGTGATAGTGGTAGGGGTAGTAGTGGTAGTGGTAGATAGTAGTATGGTAGTGATAGTGGTAGTGGTAGTAGTGGTAGTGGTAGATAGTAGTATATTAGTGATAGTGGTAGTATGTAGTGGTCGTGGTTATAACTGTGGTGGTGATGGGGAAGGTAGTGGTGGTGGTGATAATAGATACTGCTTTAGTAATGGTTGTGATGATTACTGTGATGATAATGATGACTCCTAATAGTGATGCTGTTGGTGCTGGGAAGAGTGACTGCTTCCGTGGTGATAATGTGGTGTTTGTGGTGACAAAACATCTCTTTGTGTTACTATACCTGCCCTAAAACTAGACATAATTACGTAATAACACGATATATTGATATGTTAAACTGTTTTTAGCACCCGCAGAAAGACAGATAGACTCAAGAATAAAATAGAAAGGTGTTTTTGGTGTTAGAAAGGTGTTAGAAAGATGTTTTATAGTGTTAGAAAGGTGTTTTTGGTTTTGGAGAGGTTAGAAAGGTGTTTTTGGTGTTAGAAAGGTGTTAGAAAGGTGTTTTTGGTGTTAGAGAGGTTAGAAAGATGTTTTTGGTGTTAGAGAGGTGTTAGAAAGGTGTTTTTGGTGTTAGAGAGGTGTTAGAAAGGTGTTTTTGGTGTTAGAGGTGTTAGAAAGGTGTTTTTGGTGTTAGAGAGGTGTTTTTGGTGTTAGAGAGGTGTTAGAGAGGTGTTTTTGGTGTTATCAAGGTGTTAGAAAGATGTTTTTAGTGTTAGAGATGTGTTAGAAAGGTGTTTTTGGTGTTGGAGAGGTGTTAGAAAGGTGTTTTTGGTGTTAGAGAGGTGTTTTTGGTGTTAGAGAGGTGTTAGAAAGGTGTTTTTGGTGTGAGAGGTGTTAGAGAGGTGTTTTTGGTGTTAGAGAGGTGTTAGAAAGGTGTTTTTCGTGTTAGAGAGGTGTTAGAAATGTGTTTTTCGTGTTAGAGAGGTGTTAGAAATGTGTTTTTGGTGTTAGAGAGGTGTTAGAAAGGTGTTTTTGGTGTTAGATAGGTGTTTTTGGTGTTAGCGAGGTGTTAGAAAGGTGTTTTTGGTATTAGAGAGGTGTTAGAAAGGTGTTTTTGGTGTTAGAGAGGTGTTAGAAAGGTGTTTTTGGTATTAGAGGTGTTAGAAAGGTGTTTTTGGTGTTAGAGAGGTGTTAGAAAGGTGTTTTTGGTGTTAGAGAGGTGTTATAAAGGTGTTTTTGAAGTTAAAGAGATGTTAGAAAGGTGTTTTTGGTGTTAAAAAGGTGCTAGAAATATGGTTTTGGTGTTAGAAAGAAGTTTTGGTGTTAGAAAGGTGAAAGGTCAAACTATTAAAGGTTTATGTATCGTTGCTACATGGACAGGATGTAAGGTAGCGGGATTCGAACTCTGGGTCCATAGTTCACCCGGTCGCCCCGTCAACCATTTATCCAGCGTGACCTACGACCTCTCTCTCCCACCTGCTCACTCCTGTGCTTCATTTACTTATTTATGAAGGAGAGAGAAGGGGAAGAGAGAGAGAGAGAGATGGAGAGAGATAGAGAGAGCGAGATGTGAGAGAGAGAGAGGAGCTTAGTGTTGAAAGGAGATTTATTATTAGGGTCGTTATAATTTTGCTTATGCCTTTACTCATTCATCTCTCTCTCTCTCTTCTCTTCTCTCTCTCTCTCTCTCTCTCTCTCTACTCTCTCTCTCTCTCTCTCTCTCGCTCTCTCTCCTCTCGCTCTCTCTCTCCTCCTCTCGCTCTGGTAACTCCTCTTTATATCTGTAACTCTCTCTCTCTCTCTCTCTCTCTTCTCTCTCCTCTCATCCATCCTCTCTCTCTCCACTCTCTCTCTTCTCTCTCGTCTCTCTCTCTCTGTAACTGTCTTAATTATCTCTCTCTGTCAAATGTCTCTCTCTCAGAATCTCTCCTCTCTCTCTCTCTCTCCTCTCTTCTCTCTCTCTCTCTCTCTCTCTCTCATCTCTCTCTCTACTCTCCGTCTCTCCTTCACCACCTCCATCCTTCCTCTTCTACATCCTTCCTCCTCTCTCCGTCTCTCTCTCGTAACTCTCTCTTTCTCTGTACTCTCTCTCTCTCCATCGGTAGCTTTCTGTAATTCACTCTTCTCTCTCTCTCTCTCCTCCTCTTCCCCCCCGCCCTTGTTCTTCTCTCATCTCTCTCGTCCTTGCTCTCTCAATCTCTCTCTCTCTCTCGCTCTCTCTCTTCTCTCTCTCTCTCGCTCTCTCGAATCTTCTCTCTCTGTAACTCTCGTCTCGTCCTCTCTCTCTCTCTCTCTCTCCTCCTCTCTCTCTCGTTTTTTTCTCTCTCTCTCTCTCTGTAACTGTCCCCTGTAATTCTCTCTCTCATCTCTGTAAACTCTCTCTCTCTCTCTCATCTCTCTCGCTCCTCTCTCTCTCTCTCTCGTCTCTCTCTCCTCTCTCTCTGTAACTGTCTGTAAGTCGTCTCTCTCTGTAAATGTCTCTCGCTCTCTCTCTCTCTCTCTGGCTCTCTCTCGTCTCTCCTCTCATCTTCCGGCATCTCTCTCTCTCTCCTCTCTCTCTCTCTCTCTCTCTCTTCTCTTCCTTCCTTCCTCTCTCTCTCTCTCTCTCGCTCTCTCTATCTCTCTCTCTCTGTAACTACTCTTTCTCTGTAACTCCCCCCCCCCCCCCTCTCTCTCTCTCTCTCTTCTCTCGTCTCCTCTCCCTCTCATCTCTCTCTTTTCTCAATCTCCTCTCTCTCTCTCTCTCTCTCTCCTCTTCTCTCTCGCTCTCGGTAACTGTCTGTAATTTCTCTCTCTCTGTAATGTCTCTCTCGCCTCTCAGATCTCTCTCTCTCTCTCTCTCTCCTCTCTCTCTCTCTTCGATCTCTCGTCTCTCTCTCTCTGTAACTCTCTCTTTCTCTGTAACTCTCTCTCTCTCTCGTCTCTGTAACTGGCTGTAATTCTCTCTCTCTCTCTTCTCTCTCGTCTCCTCTCTCTCTCTCTCTAAGTCGTCTCTCTCTCCAGCTCTCATCTCTCTCTCTCTCTCTCTCTCGACTCTCTCTCATCTCCTCTCTCTCCTCTCTAATTTCCATGTCCTTAACCGCTCTTGCACCCTCTTTAGCGCGCTCTACTTCCCTTGTCGTTAATTTACATCAGATTTTTGTTTCTAATTTCTGCTTCCCTACTACCTACCAACTCTCTCTCTCTCTCTCTCTCTCTTCTCTCTCTCGCCCCGTCTTCATCTCTCTCTCTCTCTCTCTCTCTCTCTGTAACTGTCTTATTCTCTTTCTCTCTCTGTAACTGTCTGTATTCTCCTCTCTCTCTCTCTCTCTCTTCTCTGTAACTGTCTGTAATTCTCTCTCTCTCTCTCTTGTAAACTTCTGTATTCTCTCTCTCTCTCTCTCTCTCGGTAACTTGTCCCCTGTAATTCCTCTCTCTCTCTGTAACTGTCTTAAGTTTTGCTCTCTCCTCTCTCTTAACTGTCTGTAATTCTCTTCTCATCTCTCTGTAACTGTCTGTAATTCTCTCTCTCTCTCTCTTCTCTCTCTCTCTTCTGTCACTGTCTGTATTCGCTCTCTCTCTCTGTAACTGTCTGATAAATTTGCTCTCTCTCTCTC
>JACEEZ010002720.1:57500-105000 GCA_016584305.1 Chionoecetes opilio
GGGTGATGGAAGAGGAGAGGATGGGGAAAGAAGGGGAGATATATAGATGAGAGGGATAGGGGAAAGTAAAGGAGGGAGGGGAAAGAGAGGGGAGGTGAAGAGGAATAAAGGATAGGAGGGAAAGAGGGAAGAGAAAATAAGGGAAGGAAATGGAAAAAAGGGATGATTTTTTTCTTTTCTCTCTCTCTCTCTCTCTCTCCTTCTCTCTCTCTCTCTCTCCTCTCCCTCTGTCTCTCTCTCTCTCTCTCTCTCTCTCTCTCTCTCTCTCTCTCTCTCTCTCTCTCTCTCTCTCTCTCTCTCTCTCTCTCATGACAAATAAAAGTGTATATACATGTTCCTTCTTACACAGTCATGTTTATTCTAATTCCTTCGTACTCTGGTTTTCATTATTCATCATCGTAATCATAAGCCGCTTTCTCCCCCACATCACAAATGCACAACGCAAATTTCAAGTCAAAATATTTTACTTCATTTTTGCATGTGTGTGTGTGTGTGTGTGTGTGTGTGTGTGTGTGTGTGTGTGTGTGTGTGTTTTGTGTGTGTGTGTGTGTGTGTGTGTGTGTGTGTGTGTGTGTGTGTGTGTGTGTGTGTGTGTGTGTGTGTGTGTGCCAACAAACCACATAATCGCAGAACAAAAAAACGTTCATATTGTTTTGTTATTGTTGTTATTGTTGTTGTTGTTGTTGTTGTTGTTGTTCTATTTCATTATGGTGTCCTTTTTGTTCTAGTGTATTTTTTCTTTCATTTATATATATATACATATTTATTTTATTTATTTATTTATTTATTTTATTTTTTGGCGTGAACGAAAGGAAGGGTTTTCAGGTCAAATGTTATGGTGAAATGGTGAAGGGAGGGAAGGGAGGGAAGGGAGGGAAGGGGGGGAAGGGAGGGAAGGGAGGGAAGGAGGGAAGGGAAGGAAGGAAGGGAAGGAGGGAAGGGAGGGAGAAGGAGGGATGGGAAGGGAGAGAAGGAGGGAAGGAGGGAAGGGGGGAAGGGAGGGAAGGGAGAGAAGGAGGGAAGGAGGGAAGGGAGGGAAGGGAGAGGAAGGAGGAAGGGGAAGGAGGAAGGGAGGGAAGGGGAGGGAAAGGAGGGAAGGAGGGAAGGGAGAGAAGGAGGGAAGGAAGGGAAGGAGGGAAGGGAGAGAGGGAGAGAAGGAGGGAAGGGAGGGAAGGAGAGAGGGAGGGAAGGGAGAGAAGGAGGGAAGGGAGAGAAGGGAGAGAAGGAGGGAAGGGAGAGAAGGGAGAGGAGGGAAGGGAGAGAAGGAGAGAAGGAGGGAAGGGAGGGAAGGAAGGGAAGGAGGGAAGGGAGAGAGGGAGAGAAGGGAGGGAAGGGAGGGAAGAAGGGAAGGGAGGGAAGAAGGGAAGGGAGGGAAGAAGGGGGGGGAGAGGTTATGGTGGAGGGAAACTGTGAGAGAGAAACTGTGGTGGTGGTGGTGAGAGAGAGAGAGAGAGAGAGAGAGAGAGAGAGGGGGGGGTTTTGAGGGAAGTATTAAGGGAGAAGAGGTGAGGAAAACGTTATTGCTGTCCACACACTAGTAAGCTCTCTCTCTCTCTCTCTCTCTCTCTCTCTCTCTCTCTCTCTCTCTCTCTCTCTCTCTCTCTCTTGATAACATCCACTAAAACTTTTATTGCTGTTCTCAAATTCATGTTTTATTTGCTTGGTTAATTGACGATGTGATTCTTACTTTTATCATCTATAATGATATAATCGAAAGTGTGTGCGTGTGTGTGTCTGTGTGTGTGTCCGCTATAGGTTCCGCTCCCAGTGGCGCAATCCCATCATATGGAACAGTTTTGGAACCAGGTCGACCAGGGGAAGATTTTAAGGCCACTTTGGGGATGATCCGATCGCTTTTTTATTTTTTTAAATTTTATTTTTTGTATTAGCGAGAATTGTGAAGAAAACAAATTTACGCGAGATATTTTGCATGAAAAAAGAAAGATATCGAAACGAACGCACGACTGACGGACGGTTTCTTTTACTTCAGTCCTATTACTTCAGTCCTATTACTTCAGTCCTATTACTTCAGGCCTATTACTTCAGTCCTATTACTTCAGTCCTATTACTTCAGTCCTATTACTTCAGTCCTATTACTTCAGTCCTATTACTTCAGTCCTATTACTTCAGTCCTATTACTTCAGTCCTATTACTTCAGTCCTATTACTTCAGTCCTATTACTTCAGTCCTATTACTTCAGTCCTATTACTTCAGTCCTATTACTTCAGTCCTATTACTTCAGTCCTATTACTTCAGTCCTATTACTTCAGTCCTATTACTTCAGTCCTATTACTTCAGCAAGAAGATGCTTCCTCGTCTGTTGGAGGCCATGATCATCACTGGACAAGGAAAGGGAGAAGTTGAGTTCATTCCCAAGCTTCCAATCATCCCATCAGACATGCCGTTTGATTTCAAGAGACTTCAGTTTGCAGTGAAAGTCAGCTTTGCCATGTCAATCAACAAGTCACAAGGCCAATCACTGAAGTATGTTGGACTTCACCTACTTCAACCTTGCTTCTCCCATGATCAGCTCTATGTTGGATGCTCAAGAGTGGGAGATGGCAGCAAGCTCTTTATCCTCACACACAACAAAAAGACCAACAACATTGTCTAGCCTGCTGCTTTGCAGTAATATTTTGTCAGATTTTGTGATAACCCAAAAATTATTCAGTAAGATTAAACTCATGGTTGTGTGAAATACATTATCATTAAAATACAAGTGTTACAATTATTGGGCCGAAGGCCCACCAAAAGCCCTCCGCAGGAGCTAGCCAAAAAGTCCGCCCGGAGGGCGGCTTTTCGGCTAGTAGTTTCATATTTGTCATTATCATTCTTCTCTTCTCCTCCTTCGTTTTCTTATCCTCTTATTGTCATTACCAATATTACTACCAATCCATTTCTTCAATAATCTATATCATGATAAGCTTTACTTTCATGATTAACAAAGAGAGAGAGAGAGAGAGAGAGAGAGAGAGAGAGAGAGAGAGAGAGGAGAGAGAGAGAGAGAGAGAGAGAGAGAGAGAGAGAGAGAGAGAGAGAGAGAGAGAGAGAGAGAGAGAGAGAGAGAGAGAGAGAGAGAGAGAGAGAGAGAGAGAGAGAGAGAGAGAGAGAGAGACAGAGACAGAGAGAGAAAGAGAGAGAGGGGGGAGGGGAGTGTAACAGGCAGCAAGAGGAAAAGAAAATAAAAACAAATATGTAAAGTTGATAGCACACAACATGGAACAATACATCGAACAGGAAGAAGGAAACACACACACGCACACACACACACACACAGAGGGCAGAGGGAGGGGAGGAAGTAGGATGCATGGGAGAAGTATATGTAAACTATATACATTTTCCCCTCAGATCTAGTATGTATGTTTTTGTATTGGAGGAAAACATGCAATGGGGAAAGTGGAGTTGTGGTGTTTATATGATGTGCAGTGTGGAGAGAGAGAGAGAGAGAGAGAGAGAGAGAGAGAGAGAGAGAGAGAGAGAGAGAGAGAGAGAGAGAGAGAGAGGAGAGAGAGAGAGAAGAGGAGAGAGAGAGGAGAGAGAGAGAGAGAGAGTTAAACAAAAGGCAAACAAAACTAAACAAAGATGGAAAGACATGAAGAAAGTTAGAAAAGAGAGAGAGAGAGAGAGAGAGAGAGAGAGAGAGAGAGAGAGAGAGAGAGAGAGAGAGAGAGAGAGAGAGAGAGAGAGAGAGAGAGAGAGAGAGAGAGAGAGAGAGACTGAATTAAACAACACACAAACAAAACAAAAAAATTGATGGAAAAAGACAAGGAAAGAACAGAGAACAGAGCCTTACATAACCTAAGGCACAAACAAAACTCAACAAAGCTGGAAAAAGACACAGACACAAATAGCCTTACATAACCTTCTGACAATGTTAAGAGACAGACCAGCCAGCCAAATAGCCAACTAGCCAGTTAGCCAAATAACCAACTAGCCAGTCAGCCAAATAGCCATCTAGCCAGTCAGCCAAATAGCCATCTAGCCAGTCAGCCAAATAGCCATCTAGCCAGTCAGCCAAATAGCCAACTAGCCAGCCAGCCAAATAACCAACTAGCCAGTCAGCCAAATAGCCAACTAGCCAGCCAGCCAAATAGCCAACTAGTCAGTCAGCCAAATAACCATCTAGCCAGTCAGCCAAATAGCCAACTAGCCAGCCAGCCAAATAGCCAACTAGCCAGCCAGCCAAATAGCCAACTAGCCAGTTAGCCAAATAACCAACTAGCCAGTCAGCCAAATAGCCAACTAGCCAGCCAGCCAAATAGCCAACTAGCCAGTCAGCCAAATAGCCAACTAGCCAGTTAGCCAAATAACCAACTAGCCAGTCAGCCAAATAGCCATCTAGCCAGTCAGCCAAATAGCCATCTAGCCAGTCAGCCAAATAGCCAACTAGCCAGCCAGCCAAATAGCCAACTAGTCAGTCAGCCAAATAACCAACTAGCCAGTCAGCCAAATAGCCAACTAGCCAGTCAGCCAAATAGCCAAATAGCCAGTCAGCCAAAAAAGCCAACTAGCCAGTCAGCCAAAACCATCTAGCCAGTCAGCCAAATAGCCATCTAGCCAGTCAGCCAAAAACCAACTAGCCAGTCAGCCAAATAGCCAACTAGCCAGCCAGCCAAATAGCCAACTAGTCAGTCAGCCAAATAACCAACTAGCCAGTCAGCCAAATAGCCAATCAGCCAAATAGCCAACTAGCCAGTCAGCCAAATAGCCAACTAGCCAGTCAGCCAAATAGCCAACTAGCCAGCCAGCCAAATAGCCAACTAGCCAGTCAGCCAAATAACCAACTAGCCAGTCAGCCAAATAGCCAACTAGCCAGTCAGCCAAATAGCCATCTAGCCAGTCAGCCAAATAGCCAACTAGCCAGTCAGCCAAATAACCAACTAGCCAGTCAGCCAAATAGCCATCTAGCCAGTCAGCCAAATAGCCATCTAGCCAGTCAGCCAAATAGCCATCTAGCCAGTCAGCCAAATAGCCAACTACCCAACTAGCCAGCCAGCCATTGCATAAAATAAAAGGATATCCTACCCACAATCCTCTGCGACGCTGTTAACGAGTTTGAAGTACTAACGAACCCTATCAATAGAAGCTTTGAACAAAATACTTCAAAACTATACCAACACTATTACTAACTCACATTTCCTAACATTTAAGACTTAGATAACGTTATAGGGCAAGAACTATTGGTCATGCAGACAGCAGGGCGCCAGAATTTTTTTTTGATTCTCTCTCTCATTCTCTTTTTTTTCTCTCTCTCTCTCTCTCTCTCTCTCTCTCTCTCTCTCTCTCTCTCTCTCTCTCTCGCTCAGAAAAACAAACCATATGATGCCCTTAACCTCTTATCACCACCACAAAAAACAATCACCAAAGATTGCAATGTTGTTACGACGCCTAAGTTATGGATCAATTTTTTCCAAGTGACGCTCTCGATTTTCTCTGCTAGTTTACCGTGCTACCGTCCATAACACTATAGTCGCCACTGCACTAATGTCGCCAGACGCCACATATTACGAATTTTAGCATCACTACAAATGTGTATGTGTCACTAAAGAGGCATGCACAGTAGTTTAGCCTATATAATGTACCGTCTTTAGTGGCACATCAAAGTTTGTAGTGATGCTAAAATACGTAATAGATGGCGCCTGGCGACATTAGTGCTGTGGCGACTATACTGTTATTGACGGTAGAACAACAATGCGGCAGGAGTGTCACTGCATTGCGTCCTGTAATATAATGCCGACACAGTAATGTAATAGAGAGACTCGCTGGTGAGGAGATACTGCGCCATATTCTGAGCCGCCTCCACTGTTTTATTTTCATGTTTTTAAGAGCCTGGCACTCAACTCCACTTTATGAACGATGACGATGACGCAACTGTTTTATTTGCATGTTATTTTTTGAGAACTTGGCACTCTACTATATACTTTATGAACTTATTGTTTATTTACTAGTATTCATTTATTGAACTTATTATTGTAGTCTTATTGTTTATTTCCCAGGAACGAGAATGATCAGGAATCTTATGAAGGTGTGCTATTCTTTATATGTTGCAGTACTTGTCGCCTTAATCTCCCTATCACGGGAAATAAAGTTGTTAAAAATTCATAGCGTCTATAGGTAAAGTAAAGATGGGGGCATACGCTAAGCTGCGCGTGGCCTCGGTGCTCACCTCCGTCGCATTAGCCTTTGAGCCTGTGGTGGGTAACATCCCATTACCCCGGGACACAGGGCTAGTGTGACATCCGGGTTACCACAGTTACCTTCCCCAGGTTACCCCAGGTACCCATTTATCAACCACGAAAGGGGGGGATGAACAGCTAGTTGGGCTGGCCGCCGACTTGCCCTGGCCCGGATTCGAACCAGGGCCCGCAGATTCGTAGCTAGGCGCGCTAGCCCCTACACCACGGAGGCGACATACTACAGTCTATACTACTCATACTATAGTAGTCTATAGCTGAGTATATATATAAGAGCAAGTGTATAAGAGCAAGTGTTTCTCGTGCTAGATTGAAGTCAGCAAGAGTCAGAGGGATTTAGAAGGGATGTTTTTTGAAGTTTGTGTAATTTTATATAACAAGATGCAGTCGTTCCTCCAGCGTGACATGGCGGCGTGATTTGTGTGGAGGTGATGGCCGAGGTCACGGTCAGGAGGGACGCGACCCAAGGTTTTGTTTGCATGGACAGCGGCAGGACGAGAGACGAACTTACAGTATATCTGATCAATATATATTATTTATGAGTGTGTGTGTGTGTGTGTGTGTGTGTGTGTGTGTGTGTGTGTGTGTGTGTGTGTGTGTGTGTGTGTGTAAGAATATTAGCATAGTATATATCGTGGTTGGTCATTATTGGCTTTCATATTATCGCGCTAAGACTTGCAATGATTCCGAGATTAAGCTCAAATTAAGCCAAGATAAATGATTAAACCTCAAATTAAGCTCCGATTAAGCCCAAATTAAGCCAAATAAGCGACACCGTCCAAAATTTTCCCTGGGGCTGGCATCGCTATTATCATTATCGTTATCAACTGTTATAGTAGTAGTAGTAGTAGTAGTAGTAGTAGTAGTAGTAGTAGTAGTAGTAAAAGAAGTACTAGTAGTTGCAGTAGTATCGTTGTCATTATTACAATTATTATGATCATTACTAGTGTCATTATTATCATTATCATTATCAAATTTATTATTACTATTACTATTTTCAATATTAATATTAGCATTGGTATTATTATCATCATCATCATTACGCTGATCATTAGTATCGACGTTGTTTCGTTGCGATGGACTTTAGTGCACGTGACTTCAGCCCCAAAACCCTTATGACAACAATGACTGTCATAACCACCTTGCCCCACGAGAGAGAGAGAGAGAGAGAGAGAGAGAGAGAGAGAGAGAGAGAGAGAGAGAGAGAGAGAGAGGAGAGAGAGAGAGAGAGAAAAGAGAGAGACTTTAAAGAAAACAAAGATGCTGCAGACATTAATTAACATAAGTGAAATAAAGGTAAACACACACACACACACACACACACACACACACACACACACTCTCTCTCTCTCTCTTTTCTCTCTCTCTCTCTCTCTCTCTAAGGGAGTGTAATCATAACAGGGAATAATGACCAGTCGATGATACATAATCGCTGAAACAAACAAACAAGCAATTGCCCGTTAGCAAAACAGTAGGGTGGGGACGCTCTCTCTCTCTCTCTCTCCTCTCTCTCTCTCTCTCTCTCTCTCTCTCTCTCTCTCTCTCTCTCTCTCTCTCTCTCTCTCTATCGCTGGCGGGTTGCAAGTCCAAAAACAAAATTTCATTGGAAAGTTCAGTCTGAGAGAGAGGAGAGAGAGGGGAGAGAGAGAGAGAGAGAAGGGAGAGAGAGAGAGGGGAGAGAGGAGGAGAGAGAGAGAGAGAGAGAGAGGAGAGAGAGAAGAGGGGAGAGAGAGAGAGAGAAAGGAATTGGGGCGGGGCAAGGCAGGTGATGTGAAGACTCTCTTTCTCTCTCTCTCTTCTGACTGAAGGACACCCACCTCCTCTCTCCTTCCTGGCCGGGAAAGAGGAAAGGAAGGATGGAAGGATGGGTGGAGGAGCAGGAAGGAGGAAGAGCAGGAAGGAGGAAGAGCAGGAAGGAGGAAGAGCAGGAAGAAGGAAGAGGAGGAAGGAGGAAGAGGAGGAAGGAGAAGAAAGGGGGAAGGGAGGAAGAAAGGAGGAAGGAGGAAGAGGAGGAAGGAGGAAGAGCAGGAAGGAGGAAGAGGAGGAAGGAGGAAGAGGAGGAAGAAGGAGAAGGAGAGAGGAAGGAGGAAAGAGGAGGAAGGAGAGGAAGAGGAGGAAGGAGGAAGAGGAGGAAGGAGGAAGAGGAGGTAGAAGGAAGAGCAGGAAGGAGGAAGAGGAGGAAGGAGGAAGAGCAGGAAGGAGGAAGAAGCAGGAAGGAGAAGAGGAGGGAAGGAGGAAGAGGAGGAAGGAGGAAGAGGAGGAAAGGAGGAAGAGCAGGAAGGAGAGAAGAGCAGGAAGGAAGGAAGAGGAGGAAGGAGGAAGAGGAGGAGGAAGGAAGAGCAGGAAGGAGGAAGAGCAGGAAGAAAGGGAAAAGGAGGAAGGAGGAGAGGGGAGGAAGGAGGAAGAGGAGGAAGGAGGAAGAGCAGGAAGGAGGAAGAGCAGGAAGGAGGAAGAGGAGGAAGGAGGAAGAGGAGGAAGGAGGAAGAGGAGGAAGAGGAGGAAGAGGAGGAAGGAGGAAGAGGAGGAAGAGGAGGAAGGAAAGGAAAGAGGAGGAAGGAGGAAGAGGAGGAAGGAGGAAGAGGAGGAAGGAGGAAGAGCAGGAAGAAGGAAGAGGAGGAAGGAGGAAGAGGAGGAAGGAGGAAGAGGAGGAAGGAGGAAGAGCAGGAAGGAGGAAGAGGAGGAAGGAGGAAGAGGAGGAGGAAGGAAGAGCAGGAAGAAGGAAGAGGAGGAAGAGGAGGAAGAAGGAAGAGCAGGAAGGAGGAAGAGGAGGAAGGAGGAAGAGCAGGTAGAAGGAAGAGGAGGAAGGAGGAAGAGCAGGAAGGAGGAAGAGCAGGAAGGAGGAAGAGCAGGAAGAAGGAAGAGGAGGAAGGAGGAAGAGCAGGAAGGAGGAAGAGGAGGAAGGAGGAAGAGGAGGAAGGAGGAAGAGGAGGAAGGAGGAAGAGCAGGAAGGAGGAAGAGCAGGAAGGAGGAAGAGGAGGAAGAAGGAAGGATATGATGCAAGAGAAAAGTAATAAAGTGCGAGAGCGATATTAAATCTTCGTTGATAATTATATTTTTGTTATGTAACCATCAAACTAAGCCTTGTGCGCCATCCACGTACACACACACACACGTACACACACACACACGTACACACACACACACACGCACACACACACACGATGAAAGTCGGTCACTCGCCACGCCCAAAACGCACACACATACACACACACATGCACACACACACGCACACACACATACATACACACACACATATACACACACACACACACACATACACACATACACATACACACACACACACACACACACACGTTTGGAGTTATACACGCCTTTGTTGTGTTCACGAAATACATCCATAATCATATTACACGGTTTAGGGAGCCTTTTCTCCACAACAACAAACTCTGCCAACAACAACACGACGCATTATTAATAACAAAAAGAAAAAAAAAGCTCCGATAAAACATTAAAACATCCCAGTCATTAGCGAGTCCCCATAGGAAAAAAAAGAAGACAAACTGAAGTAGACGAAACCATGTCAATTAGAATTTACGAAAAAACATGATCTTTTTTTCTCGCAAACTCCCTATAAACCTTGTTAGTGTCATCAAGCATAGAGAGAAAACCCATATGTCCGTCCTAACACTAGCTATGGCAGAACAAAGGGTATGTGTGGCCTCACCTGAGCTTGGTAGGGGAGGGCCAAGGCGAGCGAGGGCGACGCATGCACTCACTCCCACTGCTCGAGACACACTGGCGAGGCCCCGAATCTGCCGCCCAGCCCAGCCTCTCTTCGCTCCCTCCCCTCCACTTCATAAAATAAAATAAAATAACCTACTATAAACCTAAAATATACCTAACATAGCCTAAAATAAACCAAAAAAAACTAAAATTACCTAAAATTGACCAAAAAATATTTAAAATAAACTTAAACCTAAAATAAACCAAAAATTACCTAAGATAAACCTAAAATAGGCTAAAATAAGCCGAAAATAAACCAAAAATTACCTAAGATAGGCTAAAATAAACCTAAAATAAACTTAAAATAAACCTAACTATCTTAAAATAAACCCAAAATAAACCTAAAAACCAAAAATTACCTAAAATAAACCAAAAATGACCTAAGATAAACCTAAAATAGGCTAAAATAACCTAAAATAAACCAAAATGACAGGCCACCGCACCCTCCCCGAAGCCTCCCTCCCCAACGAGGAATTAATTAAGGTATTATATATCCTAATTGCCTTCCATTTACCGCTGGTCCACCGTCGCTTTGATCAGTCGTCCCCAGGCACTAACATTCACGTCCTGACATGTCTAGTCATGTTTATCTTGGTTTCCTCAACACGTCACTAACACGCTGCCCCACTCCTACCCGCGGCTGCCTTCCCCTCGCCCATGCACACCACACGTCCTACCAAATACAACGGGTTGAAGGGTTTGAGCATGTAGGCATTATATAGTATAGTGAAATGTCCCTAACTGAAGCCCAAAAACACGTAAGGGTGTAAGCTTGTAGGCATATATGAGGTTATAGTGAGTCCCTAACTGAATGCCCTAAAAAAGGTTAAGGTTAGGAGCTTGTAGGGCTTATAGAGGTTATAGTGAGTTCCCTAACTGAAGCCTTAAAAACATGAGTTAAGGTGTTGGAGCATTAGGGGCATAATGAGGTATATGGATGTCCCTAACGAATGCCCCTAAAAAACACGTAAGTTAGGAGATTAGGCATTATATAGGTATAGGATGTCCCTAATGAACCCTAAAAACACGGGTTACAGTGTAGAGCATTGTTAGGGCATTGATTAGGTTTATAGTGGATGTTCCTAATGAATGCCCTTAAAACATGGTTGACGGTGTTAGACATGTTAGGCATTGTTGAGGTATAGTGGATTCCCTACTGAGCCTAAAACATGCGTTGAGGGTGTTAGGAGCATGTTTAGGCTTAGGTTATGTGGAGTCCCAAACTGAATGCCCCTAAAACATGGCTCAAGGGTCTTAGGGCTTGTTAGGCATTGTATGTTAATGGATGTCCCAACTGAATGCCCCTAAAAACATGAGTTAAGGGTGTTAGGAGCATTGTTAGGGGCATTATATGAGGTTATAGTGGATGTCCCCTAACTGAATGCCCCTAAAAACACGGGTTAAGGGTGTTAGGAGCATTGTTAGGGGCATTGTATGAGGTTATAGTGGATGTTCCCTAACTGAATGCCCCTAAAAACATGGTTAAGGGTGTTAGGAGCATTGTTAGGGGCATTGTATGAGGTTATAGTGGATGTTCCCTAACTGAATGCCCCTAAAAACATGAGTTAAGGGTGTTAGGAGCATTGTTAGGGGCATTGTATGAGGTTATAGTGGATAAGAGGGAGAGGAGGAAGAGCATGAAGAAGAAAAGTGGCAGTAAGCTCATCTTTTTATCTGTTCACCCCTTGAGGCCCAGAACGTAATTTCAATTGTAATTTGGCTACCATCAGACGACTTTTAATGAATATAAGCAATATTTTATAGATATGACCTGTTTAATATCTTTGTCCATTAGCTAATTCGGTTTATTTAGTTACTTTTTCGTAGTTTTATGGCTAATAACAGAAGATTTCATGTAGCAAAGGAAAGATCTGAGCGTGAAGGGGTTAAGGGAATCACTAAGCCCGGCTAATCCACCACGCTTTCCCAGACTCAGTTATTAAGTCGACGGTGAAGGTGTTGGTTTCCCTCCCCTTGACTTATGATTTCGGACAAGAATGACCTTTTACAAGCCCTTTAAGAACATAAGAACATAAGAAAATAAGGAAGCTACAAGAGGCCGTGAGACCTACACGTGGTAGTTCCTGTAGTGTAGTTTAATGTAATACAAGTCCGTCCGGGTAATTCCAGCAAGCATTTCCAGGAATTCTATCATTAAATCAACCGCGAAGCATCGATGTGACGCACAGGTGTGCATGGTTTCGCTTCCCTTGACTTCAGATTTCGAACATAGGGCTACTGTTATCGCATCATTTAAATCCTCACTTGTAATCAACCTAACACTACTTTCCTAGCTCCTAAGTTCTAACAGCTGATTGTTTGGAGTGGTAATCTCGGCAGCATCACCACGCCGCCATTCCATCCCCGCTTTAATCATAAAACCTAAAAAAAGGCAAAGCACTTAACAGATCACAATATCCCCTCGCCCTATCATCCACGTGTAATCCCTTCACCATTATCAGCTTGACCCCCACTCCTACTATTCACTTACCTAGTAGTTAATAGTTATGACCCTCACAGTTACTATTGAAAATGGGCATTTTCCAACCCTAGAGTTTATTTATTATTATTATATTCATTATTTTGAGAACAATATTTAGCTCTACCTTTGACTGGGATATTTTCTATAATTTTCGTGTCCCTCAAGTGCAACACATATTTGTTCATGATATTATGAATGAATTTGTGAACATATGAAATTAGTTTTTTAGTGATTGAAAAAAACGTGATTTAAAAAAAATAATAAAGGCATAGCTAGACCTGTGCAAATAAAGGCCCTTGCAAAATTCCAATATTTTTTGAAAATTGATTTGCTTGAAAATTTGTTCCTAGCAGTTTTCGGGATATGGAATATCGAATATAGTCAGTTTTCAGTTACAATGATTATAAGCAGGGCTTGGAAACCGTTTAAGGGAACGAAAACGAAAACCAAAACGAACGAAATTATGCTCGGAACAAAAACGGAAACGAAAATGTTATCATATTTACTGTTCCGGAGCAAAAACGTTATCTTGAAATCCCTGTAACCGGTTAATAACGTTATTGTTTCGTTCCATGCCATATTTGGTCACTAATCCATTTTCACTTCCAGTAGCCAAATGATTTAAGTAAATACATCTGTATTACATACATACATTAATTAAGTCTACTGTATTTGTTCACTTGGCAATTGACGATGTGGTTTTGTTCCAATAGTATCCTAGGCACCACTCTTCATTTTATTTGTGAATAACTATTTTTTACCTTTTATAATTATGAATTTGTCTTCGTGATATGCATCACGTCCCTTATTTTATTACACCTTCCAATCGTGCAATTGTTAAACTATTATACTGCAGTTTGGTTTAAGAATATGCTTAGATTAATATCCAGTATTCGAAAAGGGATTGTATATCGTGAGTATGTGCTTAAATTTGTAACTGTGTTCATAGCCCAATACTTGATGCGCCGAATTTTGATGCGAGTGTCCTAGGTTAGAGTCCTTGGAGTACCACATGTAGTCATTAATTTCGTTGATTAGGTTTATTTAATTAGTGGGCTGGTGATATTACGAATTAATAGTTTTACCATATATAATATTAATAAATAATTAGTGATTCATGTCTTTACGAGGACTGAGATTGCATACTCCTACACTACGCTTCCTGTATTGTATATGTAAATGTGTTGCCTTATTTAAGTCGTATAATAATATAGTTCTTACAACATCTAAGGGTTAGATTTTGTTGGATACTGTGCACCATGAAATGTATGGCTTTATTACCATCTATAAAAATGTAGTCATGTATAGGCATTATTATCTATTACGGCTAATAGCATATTCATTACATGGTTTGAGAATAACATTCTAACCGGTTTTAATTTCATTCTAACCGGTTCCGGAACGTTATGTTTGGAGGAGGAACGAAAAACAAAACGTTAATAATACTGTTTCTGATCGGAACGACCCGTTTGAAAAATTATTTCGTTTTCAAGCCCTGATTATAAGTCCCTATTTCAGCCAATTCATAATGACATGATACTTCCAGATATTCCTTACAAACCACAAATTAGGCAAAACTTACTGCAAGACATAAAAATATGATAGGCATTGCTAGATTAATCATTACTTAAATACAACGATCAGTAATAGTATTTTCAGTATCAGTATATTATTATTATTTATCCCTATTTGAGCCACCCATGCGATTGTCAAAGTACTTATAAAAACATAGGAATACTATAGCAATCCTGTGGGACTTCTAATGTCCTCGAAAGGAGCAAGGAGGTCCGTGAAGGACTCTGAAGGATTCTATACAAAGCGAAGGATACTTTAAAAAAATAGTTCTTCCTCCATTTCCTCTCCTCTCTTCCTCGTCCCTCCTTCCCCTCCCCCCCTTCCTCCTCTTCCCCCCTTCTTCCTCCTCCCCTCCCGCCTTCTTCCTCCACCTATCGTATTTATACGATAATTATAAATGATCATACATCAGATCACGCTGGGCAGCCGCGGCACCGCATGGGAGAGGTCGGACTCCCACTTGTAAGGCTATAAGGATAATTCAAACTTGCTCAAATTATGGAAAGTTATTGATAAATTTGAATTGGCCTGAAACAGGTCGAATTATCCGAACTTTGAATTATACGGTTCGATTCAGTGAGGGTTTACTGTGTAGCAGGCCACCTACCACCGGTTGTTAATGTAATGTTGCAACAGTAACTTGGGCGGCATGACTGCTACACTGATAACGCTGTGAGGGTTAACACTGTAAATCAAACAACACCTACCAAGAGAAATCATTTATTCATCTACTCCACTTGAAAAAAAGGACTTGATACTGGAGTAGATTCAAATACCAACAATATTTACATCATGCACGGCAGAGGGAGGCCGCACGTGAGCCGCCCAGACTTCCTTCACCTTCGCTTAAAAATACACAGAAAGCAGAAAAATAGAGGCCCTGCCGAGACGTGGAGGGTACGCTGATACGGTCTCCCCACGCGATGCATTTCCATCATTGACTAAGGCAGAGACAACATTACAGGGATGCTTGAAGGCCTCGCAACAGTCTACAAGGAAGTCTGTCTGACACACAAGACAATCCAATACTCAAGTCACATCTGGTATTTTCAACTCAACTGATACCTGGTTCTGAGGGTCCACACAATCTGCTTCCCTCTCTCACCCTAATGCTTCGTAAACTTGGTTCTTAAATGTCAGGACGAAGTTATAGGTTTTAGGGGCTGCAAATTGGCTTTGGAGAAAAGTGAGTGAGGCGATGCGGCAATTGTTGGTGACCGTCCACTCAGCCAAATGAATGATCTCCATCCCTACGTTTGCCTTTAAGCTTGTGTTGCCATACCAGGCTGTTTGATGCAGTGAGAATGATGGTGTTTCCCCTGATAATTCTACCACAAAGCAGCATTTCATGGAGTTCATTCATAACTTCAATCCAAACCAATAACTTCAATCATTCATAACTTCATAATCCTGCAAGACTTGAGGGATGATCATAGAGTTTATGGCGGAGTGTTTGATGGACACTTTCAATATCAGCAGGAAAATAACAAAAAATGTTCAACACTCCTTTCAGCAGCGCAAATGTTTGGCTGGTGGCTGCAGACCACGTCACAGTCTAAAGGATTCAACTTGGAGGTCTGTTTTAGTGGACTAGTTATGGCTTCCCCTATGAGAACGGAAAAAAATGCTGTGTGATGCTGTAATTCCAGGGTAAGAGCACTTAAGTCAATTGTTAGGTTTGGTGCAATAAAAGAAGTCTGATGATTAACTTATGCATATATGACGTAATTGAAAGCCCAAACTTTCCCTTGGTAACCATTTCAATGCATTATCTGGCTGGGGTCTACGTTCTGGCCTCCTGGTGTCCATCATTGCAATCTTATGTTTGTTATAATGGCAGATCTGACACAGGTTCGTTCCTCAATGCCATTCATTAATCAAAGCTCATGTTTTCACCTCTTTCTTTGTCAACTTATGAAAAAAAAGAATACCTTGTCTGCACTGTCTCACAAAGGCAGTTCGTATATTGATTTTTTCTCAACATGGCACCGTCTGAGTAAACAATGCTTCTGTGCTAAGAGTGCAAGGCAAATAGAAAATAAGAGCAACTGGCGGTCAATGCTTATCATTAAATCAAATAACAACAAACCTAAAACTTAACAACTGGCATACTATAGTGTGTACTTGATATGCCAGTATAACACATGTATGTAAAATCAGTATATCTAAAAACAGTCAAGATTTGAACTATGTATACGTCAGTTTATTACTTCAAGATGCATCGCGCTGAACAGTCATCACTCTGAGCTGGAGGCAAAGCATCAGCGGACTCCATTGGGTTTGCCAGCCACCTATCCATATATCTTTTCCAATTGACACAGGTGATGACGGATGCCATGTGCTTCTATGCATGTAGTGGGACTAAATGTGTGCATGTCTTTATTATACAATAATAATACTGTGACACACTTTGGCCTAGTCACACAACATCACTTGGCTCTTAGTTTGGGTCAACCATGTGTCTGCCCTGCATGAACATAAGAACATAAGAACATAAGGATGCTACAAGAGGCCGGGAGACCTACACGTGGTAGTTCTTGTAGTGTTGCACGCCACAAGTCACCAGGTAACACAGAGTAAAACGCACCAAACACGCAAATGATCAAGAGAGGTGATGTGTCCGCTTGTCAACACTCTGTCTCACTGGTAAACATCATTGCATGTTCAACAAATTTCACATCCCTATTGGATAAAATTTCTTGTCTGCAGAACTAGTCGAGGCAAACGTCCTATGATTGTCCTTAAGTTTTGCACCGACCTGTTCTGGACATGGCTAATGATGGCTTTGTTTTATGCGGATTTAGGCGCCGCCATCCCTGAAGGAACCATGCACCAGGCTTATCAAAACTACCTGAGAATATCTTGCATCATCAAAATTCAATCTTTAAGCTTTACAAATTTTGCATTTCAACAAATAATTGGGACAAAGCTAGATTCAAGTATTTCTTTGACTCCTAGGCATGAATCTAAAAAGGTTGGCTTTCATTTTCACAGCTGTGTTAGCATGATACCCTTGGCAATGCTGCTGAAACAAAACTATCCCAAAGACTGAACATTTTCCTTCAATACCAATAAAAATCTACCATTATCACTTAATTTAATTTTTGGCAGCACTCAGCATTGCAGCACAAGGTATCCAGTATGCTGCAGCACGCCGCAACGTGATCAGCAGGCAGACAGCCTATTGTGTCGGGCTTCACCACCTTGAAGGTTGGATGCTTTGAAAGGCCACCACACAACTGACATACAATCAACTCTTTATATGATTAAAGATACACTCTGCATAAATTGCACATAAACACAACTGCTTTTAGTCAATGAAACTTGACTTTCAGCAAACAATATCTTAAGATTTCACACATTAAAACAATGATAGTTCACTCCTATATTTCTTGTCCCACCATGATTATCACTTCATTCACTGCACTCCTTTGTACTGAGCTCCCGCCACACACGGCCTTGCTCCCTCATTCCTGCCTCACACTTCCCTCATCTTGAGCAGCAAACCACCAATAGACTCATGAACATAATAACCTTATAGGACTGATGAAGTCCTTGATCGTGGTACTAGACTGTCACTAGAGTGCCCTGCTCCGTGCACCCCCGCCTGTCATTACCATAATAATTGCTTTGTGAGGCAGCCAGTGATGGGACTTTGCATATCACTCATCACGGAGAGCAAGAACATAGGATGGTTGCGGCCACAGCAGGAGCAGCTGATTGGTGCAGAAATAATGTAAAAATCATTCAATGGGAACTACAAAGTAGCACGTATGTAAACCCATCACTTTGGTATCCACTTCATGACTAATACTTCATTATCCAGACATGTCGCTACACACACGCACATGTATGCGTGCATGCACTAACGCGCACACACACACGCAATTTCAACATTGCTTTCCCTGCTGCACAATATATCAAAGCCTGTGTAACAAGCATAACATTGCCAGGAGCTTGTGTTCTGTTTGGATGTATGTAGCAGCATCCCCTCCTACCCCCGGCACCCGGGACCACCTCTGCCGCAGCCGTGGCATGGCCTAGTTATGTTTCTTATATATTTACTTCTTTAACTTTCTGGTGAAACAGTGCATTCTGCATTCATAATGGATTAGTGTCTTCTTATGACATACTGTGTGTGCTAAAACACTCCAGATTACCATTTCACATAAATATCAATGAAAGTATAAAACAAGAGCTTGAAAAACAAAGCATAAGATGCAAAAATGAGGACCATGGAGGAAAAGTTTTGATAAAGGAGAAACTGGCAGACTAAAAGGAATAAAGGCATTGGAATAATATATAATATATAAATAAATCCTTCAAGTACAAGGTAGAAATATAAGGAGAGAGAAGGATGAGAGTTCCAAAGTTTCTGGCACATTGTGGTTTGAAACAAGAGGCTGAGTAGGCCATGGTCAGGCCTGACACAGGAAGGGTGAGGCGTCAGGTCACAGGTCACAGCAAACAGGACAGATGCACGTGACTGGCCATGCCCTGTGGTGAGCCTCTCCCACGTGACTGGCCCTGTGGTGGGCCTCTCCCACGTGACTGGCCCTGTGGTGAGCCTCTCCCACGTGACTGGCCATGCCCTGTGGTGAGCCTCTCCCACGTGACTGGCCCTGTGGTGGGCCTCTCCCACGTGACTGGCCGTGGTGAGCCTCTCTCACGTGACTGGCCCTGTGGTGAGCCTCTCCCACGTGACTGGCCCTGTGGTGAGCCTCTCCCACGTGACTGGCCCTGTGGTGAGCCTCTCCCACGTGACTGGCCCTGTGGTGAGCCTCTCCCACGTGACTGGCCCTGTGGTGAGCCTCTCCCACGTGACTGGCCCTGTGGTGAGCCTCTCCCACGTGACTGGCCCTGTGGTGAGCCTCTCCCACGTGACTGGCCCTGTGGTGAGCCTCTCCCACGTGACTGGCCCTGTGGTGAGCCTCTCCCATGTGACTGGCCCTGTGGTGAGCCTCTCCCACGTGACTGGCCCTGTGGTGAGCCTCTCCCACGTGACTAGCCCTGTGGTGAGCCTCTCCCACGTGACTGGCCCTGTGGTGAGCCTCTCCCACGTGACTGGCCCTGTGGTGGGCCTCTCCCACGTGACTGGCCGTGGTGAGCCTCTCCCACGTGACTGGCCCTGTGGTGAGCCTCTCCCTCGTGACTGGCCCTGTGGTGAGCCTCTCCCACGTGACTGGCCCTGTGGTGAGCCTCTCCCACGTGACTGGCCCTGTGGTGAGCCTCTCCCACGTGACTGGCCCTGTGGTGAGCCTCTCCCACGTGACTGGCCCTGTGGTGGGCCTCTCCACGCCATCCTTGCCATGGGCTCCAAATCTTAGCATATCTTTTTTAATATACATGAAATCTCAACACTCCTGAGAGGGAGCTCCATGTTATGCAGCATCGCCATACCGTGGCAGCCCTACAGCAGAGCTTGTCTTCTGCCGCCTGACACAAGCCACCCTATCCATACACACCCACAAAGGGGAGTTACTGAGGCTGCACCGCCTGACACACACACCAGCCACACCTCCCTACAGTCCTCTCACTCTAATAGTACATAACAAGAACAACATAATAAACAAGAATTTCTAATCCTTGCGTTGGACACCAGGATCGAGCAACAGAAAACACGCTACAAATACGGAGCGACTGAAGTCACAAGATTGTAGGACGAAAGGCAATGATAGAAAAGTATATAACCTACATCTCAGTAGTCCATGCGACTCATCAGACAACAACCCTGGACTTATTGGACAATATATCACAATATTGTACAAAATACTGGTTACAGGTTTTCTTGACACATTTCTGGAACTTAGCAAGCATTACCTTAGTTCAAGTTAGGGAGGAGAACGCCACTCTAGTGGGCTTTGGTCTTGTGTGGGGAGGCCAGACGCACCATCATGGTGTAGATCTTGGGGAAGAACTGCAAGGCAAGGAACAGTTAGGGATGAAACTACACTCCAACATTAAAGTTACCATGATAAATCAGTGTTTGCAAAAGTACACTGAGCATCTCGTTTCGTTTTGTGAATAAACTAAAAGTGTATCACTATAATCAATCAATCATTGGGGGCATACCCCGGGGGGCGCGTCGCCTCGCCTCGCCCACCCTACGACGCCACTCCCGGGGGTCACCACGCGCGAGTCCCCATGCAGGCTCCCTTCCCATACCAAGCAACTCCCGACAGGAAGCATCAACTTGCCCCAGCCCCGAGCCTTGTGGGCGCCCCCTTGGCCTCCTCCATCATGCCGGATTGTCTCTTACAGATACAACCCAGTGGGAAGGATCGGTTTCAGGGTAGCGTGCCACATGCCAGAAAAGAAAATCACACCAGCGCAACACAACAGTGGTGGAGACAAGTGACCCACCTGGAGGAAGACGTAGATCACGCCGAGGTACGCCAGGATGCCCATGGTGAGCAGGAAGTCAAAGGCGGCGGGCTTGACGGCATAGGCAGCCATGGTGGCCTGGGTCACATCATAGAACACCCACTCCGGGTCACGCTTGTCAGCCTTGAGGTACGTGACCCGCGCCTCGTTTGTGTACCTGAGAGTGGAGGAGTAGGAGTGAGTGTTAGTAGTGGAAGGTTGCTGAGGGTGGAGGTGGAGGAGTGAGTGTTAGTAGTGGAAGGTTGCTGAGGGTGGAGGTGGAGGAGTGAGTGTTAGTAGTGGAAGGTTGCTGAGAGTGGAGGTGGAGGAGTGAGTGTTAGTAGTGGAAGGTTGCTGAGGGTGGAGGTGGAGGAGTGAGTGTTAGTAGTGGAAGGTTGCTGAGAGTGGAGGTGGAGGAGTGAGTGTTAGTAGTGGAAGGTTGCTGAGAGTGGAGAGGATGGAGGTTGTCAGGTGGAGAGGATGAAGGTCAAAGGATGGAGGATGGAGGATTCAGAGTACAGCAGTGGATGGGAGGTGGAGGCAGAGACAAGATGACGGGTGGAGATGATGAGTGGAGGGCAAGACATGGAAAGAAGGGTGGAGGCACTGGAGGGTTATGAGTGGAGGATGGCAGGATTATGATGATGATGGAGGATTTTTATACAGGCAACAGGGTGGAGGCAAAGGATGGCAAGCTGTATACGTGCCATTATTTTTCCATACGTGCCATTATTTTTCCATACGTGCCATTATTTTTCCATACGTGATAATTATTTTTCCATACGTGCCATTATTTTTCCATACGTGATAATTATTTTTCAAAGAGAGGGAAACCAAGGCCCTGCAACAACAGTGCAACATGGAGAGGGGGACAGTGTGATCTGCTGGTAATGGTGTTGTTGTTGCATGAGGAGAATGAGGGAGGCTAGGAGGCTGACAAGGGTTTTTGAATGAACATAATGCTAAAAGTAAGAGTTACAATGACACCACCACCACATTGCACTGCTCCTCCTGATGTGTAAACTATATTTTTCTGGTGAGTTTTGATGTGTTTATATTAACCCTTTCACGTCACCATTGTCATTCACTTTTTGTTGTCCCGCGTAAACCCATTGTCACCCGAAATGTCACGCGCGGGAAAAAAGTTGTACTTCCACCGCGTCTAGAAACTAAACTATCAAAGGTATCGAGTTCAATTATGTTTAGTTTTTAAGCTAAGATCGTTTCCTATATCATACAATGTTAAAAAAATACGCTAGCGTGAAAATAACTTACAAAACCTCGAGTTAGAAGTGAAAAAAAAAAAAAAATAACACCTTGCGGCAAAAAATAATATGCCAAAAATCAACTTATCATCATAGAAGATTTTTCTACATTCCATGACATAGCTGAATAAATTTCCTTTCCAATGAAGTATAATATATTGTAATTCGCTCAAAAATAAAGCCATACAACGAAGTGAAAGATAGTGTAAAGTTGTTGTTTTTAATAAATATATTGTATAATATAATATTATACAATATTATATTATACAAAATATATTTTAATATAATATATTGTAATTCCCTCCAACGGTCAAGTGAATCTCACGTCAACCGCGCGCTTTTTAAGATTTTTAATAAATATTTTTAAATATTATTTTTGGATGGCGCTCAAAGACGTCATTTGTACGTATGGCCTACACGTACCAGATGACCCTCAAAGACGTCATTTGTACGTATGGCCTACACGTACCGGATGACCCTCAAAGACGTCATTTGTACGTATGGCCTACACGTCCAGTGACCTCAAGGTATTTACGATGCTACACGTACAGATGACTCAAGATTTTGTACGTATGGCCTACACGTACCAGATGACCCTCAAAGACGTAATTTGTACGTATGGCCTACACGTACCGGATGACGCTCAAAGACGTCATTTGTACGTATGGCCTACACGTACCGGATGACGCTCAAAGACGTCATTTGTACGTATGGCCTACACGTACCAGATGACCCTCAAAGACGTCATTTGTACGTATGGCCTACACGTACCGGATGACCCTCAAAGACGTCATTTGTACGTATGGCCTACACGTACCAGATGACCCTCAAAGACGTCATTTGTACGTATGGCCTACACGTACCAGATGACCCTCAAAGACGTCATTTGTACGTATGGCCTACACGTACCAGATGACCCTCAAAGACGTCATTTGTATGTATGGCCTACACGTACCGGATGACCCTCAAAGACGTCATTTGTACGTGAAAGGGTTAATCTGCTAACCATTTCTGTCGCAAATCACATTTTTTTTTTTTTTTTTTGTGACTTGCGACAAAAATTATTCATTAACAAATTGAACCTAACCGAAACCATAACTAACCTAACCTTTACATAAATAAAAAAAAAATAAAAAAATAATAATAATAATAAATATAAAAAAAGTGATTTGCGACATAAACGGTTAGCAGATTAATTCAAAACACATCAAAACTCACCAGAAAAAAAATAGTTTCGTCCACCAATGTGAATTCGGTGTCAAACGGAAATAATACCCCTAGGACTACTGTGACTGACCTGGTAAGTATTTGGTGAAGGTTGGTGACCAGGGGATTATTCTTGCCGGAGAGAAGCTGTGGGGAGCGCGGCTGTGAGGTGATGAGGTCAAACCACGACCTGACGCTCTTCTCAGTCACGGCCTGCAAGCATGGAGCACCCACACCGTCAGAGATAAACAACGTGCATAAGAACATAAGGAAGCTACAAGAGGCCGTGAATGTCCTGGCCAAAATGAATACAGTAGAGTTGTCCTCACCAAGCCGTCGTCAAAGATGCCGTCCACGGAGGTGTTGTAGATGTGCCTCAGGAGTGCCGAGGTCACCACCGCTGCGTTGCGGGTCAGCGCCGCCAAGTCGATGGTGTCCGGGGTGTCCAGAATGCTGCCTCGCTCACCACTCCTGGGCCCCTGAGGACACCAACACACTTGTTAAGGACACATACACTAGTAATGAAGCCTCAAACCTAAGCGACAGACACCAAAACATCTCAGTGTGGAAAGCAAGAAGGTTATACTAAGATAAAACTTATAAGGATAGTGAGAGAGAGAGAAATCAGCAGCACTCATCAATAAAAACATATGAAAAATAATGACATGAAAAAATAACTAAATCGATAAAATAAATACAAGTAAATAAACTAGACGAGCAGAATTTTGGGTTGGCTTTTCTCTGGCCTCGGACAGTCCCCAATGCCATAGAAGAAAAATAATAATATAAAAAAGAACATGAATTTCAATCAAATCCAGCATGCCAAGAACAAGCACTTGCAGTATAGTGAGTGCAATGGCTCAAAGTCAGTCTACAAAGTAAAATTACAAAGGACTCACTAAATGAAAAAAAAGTAATCAGAGGTAAATAGCAAAAACAACACAACAGCTTACTCGCCCACACGTAAGTTGGCGAAAATTGGGGCCCTCACTTCCCCCTTCCGAATGCACGGGATTGGCCGAGGTGTTGGGTGTTGGGGCTTTAGGGCGGAACTTGGAGTAAGGCATTCTCACCCAACACCCAACACCTCGGCCAATCCCGTGCGTTCAGGAGGGGGTAGGGAAGGGTACCCATTTTCCCAACTTAACCTCTTCACGCCCAGATCTTTCCTTTGCTATTAAAAATTGTATGTTGTCGAGCCATAAAATCACGAAAATTAACTGAATATACCAAATGATTTAGTGGACAAGGATACTAAACAGGTCATATCTATAAAACATTGCTAATATTCACTAAAAATTGTCTAATGGTACCCAAATGACAATGGAAATTACGCCCTGGGTCTCAAGGGGTTAACGTGCAGCGACTCTAGTGCAATACAACCCAGCTTCAAGGTGGTGGGAGGGTGAGGGTCAGCACCTGCAGCCTGGAGAGTGTGAAGGCCGGCAGCCTGCGCATGCTGTACTTCTCGTGTTCCCAGGCCTGCGTGTCCTCCTGAAGGTTGATCTTACGGTGCACCATCTCCACGCTGATCCCCGCCTTGGCCCCCTCCTCCTCCAGGGCCTGCCAACACAACACAACAACATAAGAACATAAGAAAATAAGGAAGCTACAAGAGGCCGTGAGACCTACACGTGGTAGTTCCTGTTACTTAACACTACCTACATCCACCTTTCATCCCCATCCATGAATTTATCCAGCCTCCCTTTAAAGCTCTCTATTGACTCCGCACTAACTACCTGTCTACTGAGTCCATTCCAATTATTTACCACCCTATTTGTGAACCAGTTCTTCCCTATTTCTTTTTTAAATCTACGCTTTTCCAGCTTGAATCCGTTACTTCTTGTTCTACCCTGGTTACTAGCCGTGAGAACCTTTCCTACCTCTCCTTTATTACAACACACACACTCAAGCTGCAGCCACTCACTCACACACACACACACACACACACACACTGGGGGTCTTCTAGGAATGCATGTTTATCTATGACAGATTACGGGCAATGCTTGACCATAAATATCCAGTATGACGGCCATGACACACTGAATGACACCAAAACAAGATGTCCTCTCCCCTTGACAATGGATGAGTCCAAAGCACACCATCAGTGCTTCAGAATCATCCAATGTCTGACATCTATCAAACCCCACACAAGTATATGTCATGGAAACACAAGCATGGCGCCAATGGAAGGACGCTTACATATCACAGCTCAGCAAGCCGCCATCAAGTCACAAACACATATGTACCTATAACACATGGAACCTGTATCTACAAGTAATGATGACAATAACAGAGTTACACCAATCAAACAAAAGCCCCATGATAGGTGTGACTCAGGCTTCCAGCATCAACATCAAGGTGATGCGATCAAGAATGTCAAAGCAATCTTAACGGCTCCCTCAACAATGCATTTTGGGAGGGATTTGCCCCACTAGTCTGTGAGAAAAAGGAATAAAATTGCATATTTTTAAGGTTTATGAATGTCTCTGTTACCTGACCCTATAGAATGTGAAGGCTCGGATGTATTATTAAGAGTACATCATTCTAAATGATCTAAACGGTGTGTGTGCCATGTTACACCTGATGAAGTCAATTAATTGCAAAGCCTGTCACCGTGAAGGAGCAGCACACTGGTCTGGCGGCTGTCCTTCCTGAGTGACGCAAACAATGTGGTCCTCCAGGCAAGTCTGTCTGTATGCTACTTCTTATACTGGTTTTTTTTTTAACAAGGTGAAAAATCCTGACCCCTTGCTGCTTACTGACTGATATTTGATGCCAGAAGGGAATACTACGGTTCTTCTAAATTTCAGGTGTATTTTATCATAGTTAACCATATTATCAGGTAAACATAGGCATCATTTTAAGCTTGAGACTTTAAGATTGAATGGAATATTTGTCTCGTTAAAAAAGAATAGACTATGTATAGTGTTACTGTGACTTTACTGTTGTATTATTTGTGGGAGTTACAGCTCTGGGTCATGGCTTAGTGATCTAGTGGTTAGTATATTCAGCTCACTGCCAAGAGTGGAGGTCAGAGAGGAGACTGTATGCTGGTTCTTGCCTGGTAGAAGTGGTGCCCCGGGGAGGAGTCCTTGGGCCGCTTGGACACGTGCAGCCTGAGGGAGTGGCCACTGCCGAGGGTGTCCAGGCACAGGGTGTAGTGGGTCTCCGAGAGCAGCGGGGAGTCGGAGGCGTCCAGGTGGTCCTCCAGGAACCTCTTGGACCCCTGGTTGAGAAATGACATGACTATATCAAGGGCTGAGGGATGGAAGGCAGGGAAGGTGACATAAATAATTATGAAAAAAGTTCCTCGTTTTCCCATCTGGTACTATCAAGGTAATATATACATCTCTCTCTCGTAAGGATTAGAAACGAGAGGGTAGGGGTGTCCAGATTCATGGCACAAATAAAATCAAGAGCAGAAGCCTTATAAATGCTACACAACCCACCACACACCACACACTACTGGCACTATACCCTCAAGGAGCTAACTACAGCAAGTGCCATTAACAAATAGATATAGTCATCACAAAGGACTGGCCAAGGGCACACAAAAAAGAGGTAACACAAAGCCCACTTAGTTGCCAGTCCCTATAAAGAAGACAGTAAGAGAATAAAGAAAGGGGGTGGGCCAATTTAGATCGGGAGGCATCTTGTCACTCTTCTCTTGAAAAGATTAAGTCATAGGAAGGTGGAAAAATAGAAACAGGAATAGAGTTCCAGAGTTTACCAGTGAAAGGGATGAAAGAGTAAAGATACTGATTAACTCTTGCATTAGGTCAAAATGCACTAAGGAGGCCACGCCCCCTGCCTTCCCCCCCTTTTCTACGGGGCAGCTGATTGGTGCACTCAATGTTCAAAATGTGTACAGATTACTCGTATGATCGTACTATCATTACTACCACACACACCATCACCACTACAGAACACCATGTGACCACTGGGCATTTTGACCATATTAAATTAAATAAACTATACTGTAGTTGGCCATGCTTTCCTGTTATAAATGGAACACAACAATATGGAATAGCTGAGCACCTTCACACCTTCCCCAGGCCGCCCCAGGGAACACCTCCCCAGGCCGCCCCAGGGAACACCTTCCTCAGGCCGGCAGAATGCTGCCTTACCTGGTAGTTGATGTAGCCTCCACCAGAGAGCAGGAAGGCCAGGTTGAGGCGAGGATGGGTGCGCGGGGAGGCGTAGAGGCGGGAAAAGATGCGTGCAAGTTCCAGCAGTACCACCACCCCCGACCCATTGCTGTCCGCCCCCCGCGCCAGCTCCTGTACACAAGATAACACACCCCTTCTGTACTAGGCTGTGATGGGGAACATTGCCATTTACGTTTTTTTTTTTTTTTACATCACAAAGGACTGGCCAAGGGCACAAAAAAAGAGGTAACAAAAAGGACGCATATCATCGAAATAATCGTAAAAAACGTATCATTTACATCTTTGCAATGATAACACATCCCTGCTCTACTATGCTGTGAGGGGAAGTATTGCCATTTACGTATCATTTACTTCATTGCAATACTATGACTACAGTATACAATGTCGTGTGTCAACGTATATCAATGGTTCGTGTGTCAACGTATATCAATGGTTCACGAGAGACAACAATATTATGGCATGAGGTCCATAGAAGAGCTTGGGCTTAATGGACCGTGGCTTGTATGACTGTATGATTGATTCTGAAGGAGTTCTCACTTTCATTATTTTGTGCACTGACTATATTATCAACATTACAATATTACACCAAGCCGAATAAACTATCAAGTATCAAGTGTGGTGGCTTACCGGGGCTGCTCCGAAGGCGTCGTAGTGCGCCACAATGGCTATGGTGGGCAGCTGTTCCTCCACACCGTACCCACTCAACTTGCCCTGGGAAATAGACAGAAATGTTACAGATTTTACAATTCCGTTAAGGAGTCAATTATTCCATTTTTAGGTTAGTCAGTGAAGGTTCTGATGGTGTGGGATTCTAACTCTTAGTCTAGAAAAGTCTAGTCTATACATAAGAACATAAGAAAGTAAGGAAGCTACAAGAGGCCGTGAGACCTACACGAGGTAGTTCCTGAAGATATGCACACAACCCTAGTTTTCCCGAACCTCCATTTCCCGGATATCGGATTTGCCGGACAAAATCCGAGGTCCGGGGATATGTCAGAGTCCCGGACAAATGCCTGGTCCAGTCCGTAAGTCGACAAAGTTGTCCGGCGGTACGAGCGTCTCCTGTCAGTGTCCGCGCCTCCCGCCAGGTGGCAGCATGCTCAGCTGTCGTATTGTTTACATTTGGGCACACGACACTCACGGTTCACCTGCACCGCCTCCGTCAGTCCCCTGACCCCCACTGCCCCTGGTGCAGGAACGTCTCTGAGACTATTGAATACTTTCTGCTGCAGTGTCCGCGCTTCCACTTCCACCGTGTAGTGCTACAGTCTCAACTCCTCGCCCTGAATGTCGCCCGCCACCTGTGACCTGCCCACCCTGCTGGCGGCGGCTGGCGTCCACCCCTCCCGGCAAAACGCTGTCATCCGCCTCACCTGTGCCTTCCTGAGGAAGACAGGTCAACTACAGCACCTGTGATTGCATCATAGGACATCACCAGGGCTCATAGTGTTCTCCAAGGGATCCTCGCAGCCCTAAATACAACAACAAAGTGACGTAAAAGTCCGCGGCGGGGTAGTTGATATTGGCGGTTGCTGGACAGTAAATACTAGAGTAGCATAAACGTCCGGGGGTGGGTAATGGCCTCGGACTGTTGCGATTCCCGGACTTTTGCGGTTCCCGGACCAGTGCTCCCCCCTAATAGTCCGGGAAAACGAGGGTTGTGTACTGTATATAGTGTACTGTATATACACATACTGTATATAGAAGATATACGACAATATACTGATGCCTTCTTCTTCTTCTTTCTGTTTAACATCAGTTTCTCTCATACACAGCCAAGCCTCGGGTTTCGAACGTCTCCCTTTTCGAACAAATCTGTTCACGAACAGAATTTCAAACTCATAATTGCACCAGTTGCCGTACCAAAACTATGTTGCTGAACAATTTTTTTTTTTTTTCTTTACATCACAAAGGACTGGCCAAGGGCACAACAAAAAGAGGTAACACAAAGCCCGCTGAGTTGCCAGTCCCTATAAAGAACACAGTAAGAGAATAAAAAGTTATAATGAAAAAAATGTTATAATAAAAAATGTTATAATATACTATTACATTGCATTTATAGGCATTTTTATGCATGAAATACAGCTAAAAAGGTCAAAAAAAGGTCTTTATTTTGGGGGTCAGGAACGGATTAATCCATTTTATATTGTTTCTTATGGAAAAATGTGTTTCGGTTTTAGAACAATTCGGTTTTAGAACAACTTTTGGGAACGAATTATGTTCGAAAACCGAGGGCATGTCTGTATTTTATGAGGTTAGACGGCCGATGATACCCTTTCAACAATCTCTATTCATTGCCCCTACTTCTTCAACGCCCAATGCTGCCAGATCCTCTTCAACACACTGCCTCCATGTCTTCCTTGGCCTGCCCAGTGGACGGCGACCTGGAACATCCACTCTAACAGCTCTACACAATGCCTCACCACCTTCTCTCCTCTTCACGTGGTCTATAGTCTATACCTGGTCTAGTCTATACTGATGCTTGTTCCTTGTACCTCAAAGGGGAGGCCACAACACTTCCTCTGTGACCACGTTATTACAACACTAACACAGCCCATGAGAATCAGTTCCCTCTGTTTATCTATATACCTGTAGAATTCTTCCTTTCAAGAATTCCCTGGCCTTTCAAGAGATGGCTATGACAAAAAACTATGCTTTCCAACTTACACAGTCCATGCTTTGTGCCCACCAACCCTCCCTCCTTCACATCTCTCAACACAGATTCATACTCACACACATACAGCTTCCCTCATAGAAATGTAGAAGTTTGGAATGGACTAAAGGAGGTGATATCGGCAATTAATGTGAACAAATTGAAAGAAAGACTGGATAAATGTAGATATGAAGACGGGACCACACGAGTGTAGCTCAGGCCCTGTAAAAAACAACTAGGTAAATACAGGTATACCTCTGCCTCAGCTTTCCCTGCTGCTAAGGTCTTCCCCTCATAGCCCCTCCCTTAATGTTACCATCTAGATCTTCTCTAACTAGTTTACACCTTTCCAAAAATGGATTGAAGGAATACTGTAGTATACAAAGGTTATGTTGAGGTTTCTTCCTTATCTAAAAGTCCCTAGAGGAAATGACTACAGGCCAAATATTGAGAAAGAGCACGAGGAAAATTCTTGCTGAAGACAAAAAAAAATGATAGTATACTCTGGTTCTTTTAACAAGGCGAAAAATCCTGACCCCTTCCTGCTTACTGACTGATATTTGATGCCAGAAGGGAATACCACAGTTTTTCTAGATTTCAGTTGTATTTGATCATAATTAACCATATTATCAGATATAGGCATAATTTTAAGCATGAGACCTTATGATAGAATAGAATTTTCGCCTCGCTTAAAAAAAATAGACTATAGTCCTAGCAGCTCAGGGGAGGCGGTAGCAGAGTGGTTAGCGTCTCCGAGTGGCGTCCTCGATGACCCGAGTTCAATCCCCGACGAAAACCAAAATATTTCTGCTCCGTCGTGTGGCCTAAGAACACCCACATGCTGCCCATTAACTCTACCTTCGATTGCGAGTGCATCGGAGGACACAGGGGGCGGCATGAGCAGGCAGTCACTATAAAAATCCTGCCTGCGCCATCACAGGCGAGGGCCAACCATCACAGCCCTCAAGTGAACCTCCAGGGCCTACCATCCAACCTTAGAAGTCACTGCCTACAGGCTCGATAGGCACAAATGTAAAAAAAAAACAGAAAAAAAAAAGAAGCTGCCCACCTGAATGTTTGCCACAGTCATGTCCGCCACCAGCTTGGACTGGCTGCCGGCCACCACTATCTGGTAGCCGTCCGTGGACAGGGATCCCATCATGGCTGGTGAGGGAGGTAACAAGGGTCAAACCAGGCAACAGGTGGATCAATGCAAACAAAATTATAAAGAAACAAAAGAAGAAAATCAATGAAACTCTGATTACAAATAAAATTAATAAACTATGTTTCCTAGGAGCATGTGTAACACAAAATTTGTAAATAGATATTTCCCAAATATGCCTCTCATATCAGGAACTATTGGTTCATACAAACATACATTCCGTCATTCATTTGGTTCTATAGAAGGAAGTTTTTACTAAATAATCAAGGATAATTATTTATATATATTATACATTCAAGTCAGAAAAAGTATACTGTCAACACTCATAAGTAGAGGAAGCCTGTGCTAAAATCATTCCATAATATGCAGAGTAATGCTGAAATGTTGCCTGCCTCATTTTTCATCCATGTCATCTACCACCACCACCACCACCACCGCCACCTCCACTCACCTGCCGCCGCCGACGTGGCAGCGTCAGTGTTGGTGGCGGTGCGCACTGCCTCGTAGATGTGAAGCAGCTCCAGGGTCTCATGTGCCAGGAACACAGCCATCTGCGTGTCTGCCTCCAACATGGCGGCCTCCACCTCAAGCACCAGCTGTGGGGCACATGACACCTCAATACACTCATGTTGGAAAATGATCAAAATATTGTGATTTCCACATGGACCGGTGTGCCGCTCAGATTTTATATTTTTCTGAATATCTTTCCTCCTTTATGTAATGTGATAACTATTATTCTGACATTGAAAATAACAATAATGACCTTTATCAACGAGTGGAAATTTTAATATCATTATTTACGTGTGTGTAGACATATAGACAGATGTAAAAACAGATGATGAAGGAGACATGGGCTGGGAAGTGAGTAGTAGTTTATTCCTGACTAGTTTCGCCTCTACTGGGCTTCTTCGGAGGAATATGGCTCGCAGGCTGACTGTCCTATACTGTATTTATATCCCTCAGAGGGGACTACTGGCTGCCTGCCTATGAAGGCAGCCAGCAGTCTAGCCAGTAATGTTTTTACAATATTATTTACGTTGCGATACCAGTAACAGCTCCCCGGGTGCCCCATTACCTGGTGGTGCTCCTGGGTGAGTGCCGTGAGGTTGACCGGCAGCAGGATGAGCAGTGCCGCGGCGCCCTGGGTGATGAGGCGGTGGTAGTGGCCGGGCGTGAGGTCCACCAGGCGGGCCAGGACGCACCGCCGGGCCACCGAGCCCGCGTCTAAACTCCTCGCCTCCACGTTGACCACGCTGCTGCGGCTGCCTGCACGCCCAAACACACAAAGCATGAGATTATCCACAATCCACTTTTTATTATATCATAACGTTGTTTAGAAAGTACATAGAGATGTTACTATAGATCAATAAATGGCATCAACCAACCACGGGTAATCGGTATGTCCAATCTCGGCAACAGTATTTTACATAGCTATATATATTTCATGTTTAGTTAATGAAAGATCTATGAATACATACCGGAAGAATCTTACCATAAAAAAATTAATTAGGTCACTTCTATGGGTTGTATTTGCCTTTCTGTGATAATAATGACAGCCCAAAACACATCAAAATTAATTAGGTAAACTAAGTTTCGTCTTTGAAATGGATGAAGCGACCGCGCAGTTCTTGTCCATTATAACCAAATGTTACGTGGAAGTAGATTAATACTGCACAGTATCCTGAGCACAATCTAAGGTAAATTTCTAATGTTTGCCTATACTCTCCCACTTCCCCCAAACAAGTTTGGGGACCTGTGGGAATGCGGGGTTTTCGGGTGGGGAACAAATTATGCGTCGAAAACACGTAATTTAAGGGTTGTGTTGGGGGGTAAACTTCCCTAGATCTAGGGTAATTTCCTTATATCTAGAGAAATTTGCATTACCAAAATTAACCTAACCTAGCGGGGGGCTTGACCCACCGATAACCTAACCTAACCAAATATAACCTACTCTAACCTAACCTCCTAGCGGGGGGTTGGGAGGGGGTAAATTTCTAGTGTTTGCCCATACTCTCCCACTTCCCCCAAACAAGTTTGGGGATCTGTGGGAATGCGGGGTTTTCCGGGTGGGGAACAAATGATGCGTCGGAAACACATAATTTAAGAGTTGTGTAGGGGGGGTAAAATCCCCTAGATCTAGGGTAATTTCATTATATCTAGAGAAATTTGCCTGACCAAAATTAACCTAACCTAGCGGGGGGCTTGACCCACCGATAACCTAACCTAACCAAATCTAGCCTAACCTACCCTAACCTAACCTCCTAGCGGGGGGTTGGGGGGGTTCTCGACACTTCGGTCATCATTCTGTGAGGATCGTCAGGTTCACACGTCTCTGGACTCAGAAGAAATCCAATGAATTTTCCCTAGATATAGGATTTTTTTTCTACACCCCTAACTTAAAAACTATGTGGTTGCGACGCATAATTTGTACCCCAGCCAAATATCCCGCATTCCCCCAGGTCCCCCAAGCTTGTTTTGTGGGAGAGGGGGAGTATGGGCAAACACTAGAATAATACCGAAACGAATATAGAAAACTTAAGTGGTAACGGCGGTAGCGACCGCGCAGTTCTCGTCCATTATAACCTGGGTGAAAGCCCACTAACGAAATATCCCTAGATAAGGCTGGTGGTGGCAGGCCACCGTGACCCACATAACACACCGGCTGACCCAGGCACACCAGGCAGCCGTGGGGCGGGGCCTTACCATGCGCGGAGCCGTGCAGGTCATACTGCTGCAGACGGAACACTGTGAACTCCGCGGCGGCGTCCACGGGCACGGGGGACAGCAGGATGAGCAGCGGCAGCGCCACCACCAGGCAGTAAGGCACGCTGCTCCTCAACACCTCCACCAGATCCTGATCAGACCACATCCTGCACACACACACACACGTCACTAGGCACTCACAACACTCGCTGATACTCGCATCGACTTTAAAGTGTCTCTACAAGTGTGGATTGAGTGTAATTTCACGTGCCACTTGTGTTCCCGGTGTGAGGTTTGACGCGAAGCCCCGTGCAGACGAAACTATAAACACCACCATTATTATGATGATTCACAGCCTGAAAAACAAAACACCATCAAATGTGACACCGTTTATAGTTCATAAGTCTGAATATTCTCCAGTGAGTAGTGCACATATAAGAGTTGGATTTCCTTATGACGTAGGTATGTCGTATTTATAGGCTGTAGTCTCACGCTATCAGCTGGTCTGACCGGTGTTTCCCTGCCTGAGACTTCCTCAAGCCGCTTCTGGCAGGCGCGGACATAAGCCACCGACCTTCTTTTTTTTTTCTTTTTTTTTTATTTCTGATAATTTATCTGAACCCAACTGAAGCCGCTGAGCCCCCTACCGCCTCTTTGACACCTAAGGCGTATTTTGTAGTGTCCTTCCGGAGTAAAATTATACTTATTTAAGCTCCGCCCCTGCTTGTCATCACAAAATACGATTGTAGCGCTGCCAAAGCTCTTTCTTGATGTTGCCGAGAGTAAAAGTGTCGTACACTTCATTACCTCTTACAGAGGCTCAAGGAATATCGTTAAGGTTGACATTATTGAAGGCACAGCAAAGAGTAGTAGCGTGATTGTCTGTATTACACATAGATATCTAATTGTTTTGAGCTCTTAGAATGGCCTAGCATTGTTTTCTAACTCTATAGATGAACTTGATATTAAACTGAAATGTTTAGGGCGCTATGAAACTGTTATTTGAATATCTATTTGCTACACAGCCATTTCACGATGTGCGTCGAGGATGTTTAATGCTTTCATGGACCTGTACGTATGTAGGCTACGTGTACCTACATCTACGTTTCACGAATTATTCTTTGCCTAAACCTAGATGAATGCTGGTTGTGATTCATCCTCCAGTGCATCTCCCCCGTTTAACATCCATGGGCGGGTGTGTGATGGACGTGTGGTGGGTGGGTGTGTGGTGGGCGGATGTATGATGGGCGTGTGGTGGGTGGGTGTGTGGTGGGCGGATGGGTGATGGGCGTGTGGTGGGTGGGTGTGTGGTGGGCGGATGTGTGATGGGCGTGTGGTGGGTGTGTGGTGGGCGGATGGGTGATGGGTGTGTGGTGGGTGTGTGTGTGGTGGGCGGGTGGTGGGCGGATGGGTGATGGGCGTGTGGTGGGTGGGTGTGTGATGGGTGTGTGGTGGGCGGGTGGTGGGTGGTGGTGGGCGGGTGGGTGCCTGGGTGGTGGTGGGTGTGCGGTGGCCCGTGGGTTACACACAGAGACCTTCCTACGCGTGTTGGAGCTGAATCAGACTGATGAAATGTTCGTATTCGTGCCCTGCGATAGGTTCTCTAAAAGGCTTTCTTTTTGTGTGATATAACATGTATACCAAATTTATACATTTCTATTGCAAATGTAATATCACTCATGAATATATTTAAGTATTTGACTATACCAGAGGTTCGCAAACTTTTGTCAGTGATGGCACCCTGGATTTATATAATCCTTTCTGTGGCACCCCTTTTTCACCATCACCCCTCCTCACATGAATTAACTTCTGATATAAAATTGTACCTGTTGGAATTACTTTAATTAATTATTTAAAATTATTATCCGTACTCAAACCAAAATTAACATATGATGTAGGCTACTGTAGTACATGCCCAAACATAGAACTCATCAGTGGAATTAGATTCAGAATATTAGATTAACTTAAGAGTTATAAATGCAAAGTAGCATAAAAGAAGAAGAAAAAAGGCATGATAATCACTGATAGTCAAATAAGCAAAACAAACAAAAGCTAACCTGATTTAGTGAGATACATGTGCTTGATGTGACTGACAGATCCTTTTCAAGTTGGGTTGAATAGTGGACAAACATACTCTCATTTCTTCTTCAAGAGTTTGCAATCTTGCCCTCTTGTTCGTTTTAATGTTTGCTAGAACAGAAAATCCCAGCTCACACAGGTAAGATGTAGAGAACTGGATAAGGATTACCAGAGCTTTCTTTACAACTTGAGGATACTTAGCCTTCATCTGAACCCAGAATTCGTCAAGAGGCAGCTGCATGTGCAATAACTTCAGGTTACGATCATTACGCTTTTTCCACTAACTGCTCTTCTTCCGTGAGGGTAAGGCCCCCGGTAAGCTGAGATTGGGTTGATACTGGTGCAACAAATGGGTTTCTTATCCAGTCATAGTTTTCAGTGCATATGTCTGGAAAATAGTGCTGAAGTTGCTTTTCCAGTTTCTCAAGATGCTCAGAAATAATAGAAATGATCTCTCTACGAAGTCTACGTCTACCGCTTGTTGCTGCTGCAGCATGTGGGAACATATCCAAATTGCCTTTCTTTACTCTGCCAACCCACAATCGCAGTTTTTCTCTCAGAGTGTTAATTTTATCAGTGGAAGATAGATATTTTCTGATTTCCTTGCATGCTGGAATTTACCTTGTTTAAATGTTCAAATACGTCTACCAAGTAAGACAATTTGGCAGACCAAGTGTCATCTGCCAGTAAGTCACAGAATTCTCTTGTTGTTCAAGGGTGAAAAAAGTAAGCATCTCTTCCTTTCAGTTCATACACACGTGACAATTACTTTCCCTTTTGACAGCCATCTCACCTCCGTGTGTAGAAGAAGATTCACATGTTTTGCCTCAACCTCTTCGCACAGCTTAGCAAACAGACGAGTCTTAAGTGGGCCGACTCTTTATAAAGTTCACCATTTTTACAACTTTCTCCAGTACAGACTTCAAATCATTGCCAATTGTCTTAGCAACCAGCGCTTCACGATGGAGAAAGCAATGTGTTGTTATGACACTGCTGTTTTCTTTCTTCACTAGTGACACAAATCCTTTAATTGAGCCAATCATGGCAGGCGCCCCGTCTGTACAAATCCCTACACAAGATTGCCAGGACAAAAACCCAAAAAGATTTTATGTACTCACTTAATGTAGCGAAAATATCATTGCCTGTTGTTGTTTCCTCAAGTTCCTTACAACAGAAAAAACTGGTCCACTATTTTAACATCATGAATGTAGCGAATGAATGCCGATAGTTGAGCCTTACCTCCAATATCTGTGGACTCATCTACCTGAAGTGCAAACATTTCACTTTCCTTTACAGAGGCACATACAGTTTCCTCTATGTCTGCTGACATATCATGAATCCGTCTGCTGATGGTAGCCTACTATCCGAGACGGGAATTTTTTTCACTTGTTTTTCTGCTTCACTTCCAAACATTGTTTTTACAATGGCACTACAAGCCGGAAGAATTAGTGTCTCTGCTATTGTATGAGGTTTCATGCTTTTAGCGACTAACTCTGCAACTAAGTAGCTGGCCTCTTGTGCTTTATCAAAAAACTGTGACTGTTTTAGAAAGCATCACCCTCTGTGTTTTTGCTCATTTAAAAGTCCTTCAAAGTAGGATCGAGGCTTGTTGGCAAGATGACCATGTTTCAAAGATAAATGCCTCTTTAATTTGCTGGGTACCATCGCCTCATTAGCTAATTTATCACCACAAATAACACACAGTGGTGTAGGATTAACCTCATCGCCACACCAAAAGAATCCCAAATCTAGATAATTAAACCAAATAGGAGCGATTTTTCCTGCTTTTTTTTGGAAGCTGATTTTTTTGCTGTGGGAATGGCCAAATCTTTTTCACTCGTACTTCTACTTTCGTTTCCTTCTTCACCCTCACCACTATCTCCATGTTTTCTCTTCTTAATGACAAACTTATCCATTGCAAGTTCAATACAGCTGCAGAATATCAGAAGCAGCAAGGAATACACACGTACAGCTCGATGTATAGTGCCTCACTGACAAAAATGGGACAAGAACCGATCAGGTACTGGACGACCGACGCGTATAAACAAAGAAAATTTGGTTACGCAAGGAGTACTATTACATTCTATTGCCATTATTGCCAAAATTCATGGCAATCTTGTGGCACCCCTAGGCGCTGTCCGTGGCACCCCAGGGTGCCGCGGCACCCAGTTTGAGAACCCCTGGACTATACTATAGCAATAATACACCAGTTTTGGTGCTAAGCCAGCAAGCATCAACGAAGATTCGGACACATTGAAAAATTCGAGGGATTGGGAAATTTGTTCCCAGACGTCGCTGGAGAATTTTAATATTTGTGACTTCTTACCTGTTAAGAGTCACCTATTCTACTCCTTACTACTCCTTACCTACTCTTAATTAAATACAGTATCCTTTGCATGTCGTGCGCATGTAATGAATGTTGAATTGGATGAGAATTAAAGGAAAAGAGAAACATTTACGGGAGGAGTTTTGATAAGATTTTCTCATGCGCGCGATCTGATTGGCCAGGCTCTTGAAACCACCACTCACACCCACAACTGTAAAATTTTACAGGAAAAGAGTAAAATATCGCTGCCGGAGTGTATCTGCTCAGTTTTCTATGCACGCAAAAGAGTAAAAAATAAGTGGGCGGAGCTTAAATAAGTAAAATTTTACTTCCAAGGGCATGGACAAAATACGCCTATTATACACATAATCTGCACTAACTAGTACATGATTTTTCCTTTTTTTTGGGGGGGGATGGGGGTTGCTATGCTCCCCCCCCCCCCCCCCCCCCCCTATGATACACCAGTGTCACGGTGACATATGGTCTCTCCTTCCTCACTCGTGCCTTGCCTTGAGGAAACCCGTCAAGTGAAGGGAGCATGGAGGGGCCTAGCTACTACCTATACGTAGTTCGGGCAAAGACCTTCTACAACATTCTTTTAGTAGCTACATTATTTTAGTACATATTTTTTTTACATTTTTCTAGTAGCCAACTTTTTTTTTTTACATTTTTAGTACATTTTTAGTACATTTTTTAGTAGTTTTTTTAGTAGGCTACATTATTTTACCTACCTACGGTAGGTAGTACATTATTTTAGTACGTTTTAGTACATTTTAGTATATTTTTTAGTACATTTTTTAGTAGGCTACATTATTTTAGAACAGTATCTTAGTACATTTTTTGTACAGTTTTTAGTAGGCTACATTATTTTAGAACAGTATTTTACCGTAGATAACAGTGAAGTCGCCACCTGCAGTGAAGTCGCCAGGCGCCAAATATTACGAATTATAGCATCACTACTGATTTTTATGTGCCACTGAAGATGTTACACAGTAGTTTATATCATGACTGTATAATCTACCCTGTTTCAGCGTTGTTTTATGCTCTGTATCTGCAAATATAACTGTTGCGCATTTTGCTTCTCAAGTTTTTCTTCGCGCGATGACAGACAGTAAACAGTAGCTTTTCGGGCGACAGAACACAGACTTGCCAGATCTTTCAAACTTGAATAGAATTTATTTTCACGCTGGCAGAGGAATTTTTATATATCCAAGCATCTTCCGCAGCTAATATATATAGACTTGTTTTACTTTACCTCTAATTTCCCTGAATTCCCTGAATTGAATAAGACATTCAAAGATCCCACCGGTGGTTACCTGCGCCACGCTCTGGGTGAGTGCAACGGGTACTGCTTCGATGTATTTTTTCAATAGAATAGTATAGAGATCCAGGTATTTTCCTGAAATTCGGCCGGGTATGTCCTAAGAGTTTTTGCTTGAAATATCACGTTTTTCTAATAACTAAAAAACTATGGTAGTTACGTAGAGCATGTATAAAGTAATAAGCATTAGATAGACCAAGGCTTTTCATTTGAGCTATATATAGTAAATAGGGTGGTAAATAATTGAGAAAATTACATTTAAATGTGTTGTAATATGATTATATATATTATTTAGAAATATATAGCGTTTATTGGGATACCGATCATACCATCGAGTAGAATACCTCAAGCTTAACATTTGTTTCCCTATTAATGTTTCCTCTAGGACTAATAGTTTCGTGTTGAAATGACAAAAAGAAAACTAATATATTCCACCATTGCTACCATAAGGCACTCAAAGATCTCGCCGATAGTTACCTGCGCTAAGCTCTGGGCGAGTGCAGCGGGTAGCCTATACTGCTTTGAGGGTTTTTTTTTATAGAACATGAGATCTGGCAGGTATGTTCCCGGAATTAGGTAGCAGAGGCGGAACAAGTTGTGTAAAAACGGGGGGGGGGGGACCTGGGGAAATGGGGGGCACCTACCTGAAATGGGGGGTATTGCCCCCCCCCCCCGTGTCTCCACGCAGTTCCGCCACTGCTCTCCTCTCTCTCTCTCTCTCTCTCCTTCTCTCTCTCTCTCTCTCTCTCTCTCTCTCTCTCTCTCTCTCTCTCTCTCTCTCTCTCTCTCTCTCTCTCTCTCTCGCTTTCTATATTTGTTTTCTCTCAGATTACGTAACACAGTGGAACAAAAGATGTAGTGCTCTAGCTGCTGGATACAAATATCAAACCTGCTGATCCTGAGAGTTTTACGTTTTATATAACTGACTTATTTCTGAAACTGAAAGAGCAAAAATACTTTGAAGATATCTGATATAAAAACCTCCTGGTACTCTAGTGACTTTTCCAGCTGCCCTTTAATGTGATATATTTTGTCTTAGCTTCATCGCATGTGCAAGTATCCGGATCCTCCTCAAGCATGAAGGCATGGACGGTGAGACGGAAGACTGGTGTGGTTGGATCTCTGCATGGGCCATACGATGAAGGGAAGGAATGTAAGCATGGAACTAGAAAAGGGACTGAGAGATGCAATGATTGTACTTTGATTCACACGTTAGATTGTACCAACAATAACAAATGCAAGATGTGGAATGAAAAGCAAAGGTCAAGGATTCCAGCTGTTGAAATGAGTGATCTGAGAAGTGCCTGTGATAGGAAAAAGATGGACGGTGAAACTAATGAAACGATAGATGGCAGGCTTAGTATCTCAACTTGTCAAGGTGTCGCGACGCTAAGTCCCCCGCGCAGCTACCGGTGGCGTCTGTTAGAGGCCGGGGCGAGGGAACAACAAGAGGATTACAGGATGCGAGGAGGGAATACAGGCAGCCTACAGGAACAATTGGAGATTCTTATATTTCTGTTGCGGCCATCCCCTTGGGGAAAGTTCTTAAACGGCGGGAAGAGGAACGGGCGTCAGATAGATAGATAGATAGATAGATAGATAGATAGATAGATAGATAGATAGATAGATAGATAGATACATAGATAGATAGATACATAGATAGATAGATAGATAGATACATAGATAGATAGATAGATAGATACATAGATAGATAGATAGATACATAGATAGATAGATAGATAGATACATAGATAGATAGATAGATAGATACATAGATAGATAGATACATAGATAGATAGATACATAGATAGATACATAGATAGATAGATAGATAGATAGATAGATACATAGATAGATAGATAGATAGATAGATAGATACATAGATAGATAGATAGATAGATACATAGATAGATAGATAGATAGATACATAGATAGATAGATAGATACATAGATAGATAGATAGATAGATAGATAGATACATAGATAGATAGATAGATAGATAGATAGATAGATAGATAGATAGATACATAGATAGATAGATACATAGATAGATACATAGATAGATAGATAGATAGATAGATAGATACATAGATAGATAGATAGATAGATAGATAGATACATAGATAGATAGATAGATAGATACATAGATAGATAGATAGATAGATACATAGATAGATAGATAGATACATAGATAGATAGATAGATAGATAGATAGATACATAGATAGATAGATACATAGATAGATAGATAGATAGATAGATAGATAGATAGATAGGTAAATAGACTATAGAGAACTTTATCGTTTTTAATATCAGAGAAACGTTAAATTCCCAGGACTTCCATATTGTGCAAGATTTTGATACCAAGGATTGATACTATTATTAATATATTATAATATTATTGATAATATTATTGATTGATATTATCCTTGGTTGATACCCACGTACAGTGGCGTACCCAGAAAATTGAAAAGGGGGGGGGGCAAAAAAAAGAATGAAAAAAACCATATATATATATATATATATATATATATATATAGTATATATATATATATAATATATATATATATATATATATATATATATATATATATATATATATATATATATATATATATATATTATAATTTATTCTTTGCAAAAGGGGAGGGCCATGGCCGCATGCCCCCTCCCCCCCCCCCCGGTACGCCACTGCCCACGTAGAACATAGGATAGTTGGTTATGACTTCCTGACAAGGCGCGACAGATTCAAATGAGAAGAAATTGACGTTTGGGATACGTTGAAAGGAGCCACTGACATATCTGCAGTCATTTAAATCTGTGTAAGGAGGAATACAAAGGAAGATCTTTATTGTCGTCGCCTCGCTCCGTGTTGGTAGTGCTGCTACTGCTACGAAAAAGAAACGAGATTTACGAACATTGAATTCATGACCAAATATTATGTAAGAATTCGCACTATAGGCTACATTATCCTACACATAGCCTACGATCATATTACCAACTTATTCTTATTCTCGTGCTCACAAAATTACGGAGTGTATGTTGTTATGAGTGTTAATGACAAAGGCTCTACCAAAGACTACTCTATACTGGACTTGCTACTCGTGCCCCGCGCCAACCCGCCCATGACCAGTGGAGGCCAGTTTTGCGATTCCTGACATTTTCGAACATCACCCCCATTTCCCTTCCTAAGGTTTATCAGTATAAATGATATACCGTTATCTTCGTAAATGTTTGTTCTATAATATTATCAAATAAAAAAATGTAAAATACACTAAAGAAATGCCATTATGAGAGAGTGAAGAAATATGCATGAACTAAATATTCACTTAAACTCTTCGCCATTTAATATTTTGCGAGAAAACATTTTACATTAAACATATCAATAATAGTGGAGCTTTATTAGCTTTCCATTGATATATTTCGTTTTCTGATAAATGATTTAGAAACATACATAAATTAGCGTTAACTAAATAAATAACCTCATCAATCGAGAAAATTACCCGATTGATTATGTCATTTATTTAGTTAACGCTATAAACGCTATTAACGCTATTCATGCATATTTCTTCACTCTCTTATAATGGCATTTCTTTAGTGTATTTTACTGTTTTTTATTTGATAATATTATAGAACAAACATTTACGAAGATAACGGTATATCATTTATACTGTTAAACCATAGGAAGGGAGATGGGAGTGATGTTCGAAAATGTTAGGAATCGCAAAACTGGCCTCCACTGGAAATATCCCAAAATGAGTAGCAAGTCCAGTATAGAGTAGTCTTTGGCTCTACGTAGTCATATACCGTAGATAACACTAAAGTCGCCAGGACAACGTTTCTTTTTTATTTACAGACGTCTGGTGGCGTTAATACTTACATTTCTACATCCATGATTTCAAGAAAGTTAGAAGGGGCTATCTGGAGAGTCTGTGTCATTTTGTATCTTCATCTGTGTCATATTATAGCTATAAATGAACAAATTACAAAAATAAAAACCGAGTGGCGACGTTGGTAACGGGCTACACTAAGATCTCCAGCTAGTGTTTATGTTCTGAGTGTCCTCCCGCCGTCGACGTCGCCCGAAAAAGAACGAGTAGGGAAATTTGAAACCGTATTTACTTGCAGATACAAAGCATAAAACAACACTGAAACAGTCATGATATAAACCAGGGGTTCTCAAACTGGGGGTCGCGAAAGTCGTCTGAGGGGACGCGAGATTTCTAGAATGTGCAAAATGCACAATATTCATAATTTATTAGTATTCTTTTATATATATTATCATTATAAAAAAAATCAATGATTATACCTTCCTAGGCTTTAATATATTGCTAATAAAAAAGTACAGTTACATAATCTGACTCTGAGAAAAGAGTTGATCCTTTGTCCTGCCTCCCCTTTCCGCCAAGCCCTCACCGCCACACTCACACGTCCATAGCTGTACAGACGTAGGCTACTTGTAGCATCGCTGCCCGACACTTGTTAATGCATTACAAATCCACATCACAAGTCATAACTTTATTTAGGCTAGAATTATTTTTTCGATGCGTCTAAAGCAAGAATATAGTATATTAAATTGCACTGATTACTGTATCATTTAAGTCGGGCAGGGGTGATGGGGTGATAACCCTGCCCAAGATGACTCAGTAGAGAGGAAAGTGTCCTGGAGAAAATTTGTCCGCGCTTCTAACGAACGCTGTGGTGGTCGCCTGGGGCCGTTCTATAGCTCATTCGAAAGCTCTCGTCGTGCTCCAGATGGAAAAAATCGTAGTTTATTCGATTTCTCAATTCCAATATTTGAAAACGATCGTCAAAGTTTAGTACTGAGAGACACCCATCTGGTTGTGTGCGCACGCTTAGTTGTGCCTGAAACGTCGGCTTCAACATTTCACATGGAAAAGGAGAGAAACAAGTAGAAATGCTTCAGGGTAGCCCTGAAGACATGAAAAAGGGAAGATGACTCTTGCGGGTGTTGTTTTGTAGATCAAGAAGTGTCAAGAAGAAGGGAAACAAGGCTAGTGTGGACATGGGAAAGATTGCGAAAGAATAGAAACAAGGTGGCAAAGATGCCTTTGGACATGAGAAAGATTTGGAAAGGAAAGAAACTAGGTGTCACTCAACATTTGTCCTACCACGAGTGGTATCAGTCGGCAAAGGACAAATGTTGAGTGACACCTTGTTTCTATTCTTTCGCAATCTTTCCCATGTCCACACTAGCCTTGTTTCCCTTCTTGACACTTCTTGATCTACAAAACAACACCTGCAAGAGTCATCTTCCCTTTTTCATGTCTTCAGGGCTACCCTGAAGCATTTTCTACTTGTATTCATAATGTTTTACCAAATATATTATACTTAGATTGTTATGATACGGATCAATACGACTGTGTGTGGGTATGTGTGTGTGTGTGTGTATGTGTGTATGTGTGTGTGTGTGTAGGGTGTGTGGGGTGTGTTGTGTGTGGTGTGTGTGTGTGTGTGTGTGTGTGTGGTGTGTGTGTCTGTATGTGTGTGTGTGTGTTGTGTGTGTGTGTGTCTGTGTGTGTGTGTGTGTGTGTGTGTGTGTGTGTGTGTGTGTGTGTGTGTGTGTGTGTGTGTGTGTGTGTGTGTGTGTGTGTGTGTGTGTATGTAAAAGGGAGAAAAAAAGACAAAGGATGTAAATGTGTCAGATAGTCAGAAATGCTTTGGTAAGGGGGGGGGAGGGGGGGGGGTCGCAAGACTTTCAAAATGATTTGGAGGGGTCACAGGCCAAAAAGTTTGAGAACCTCTGATATAAACTACTGTGTATCATCTTCAGTGGCACATGAACATCAGTAGTGATGCTATAATTCGTAATATTTGGCGCCTGGCGACATTAGGGCAGGTGGTGACTAAAGTATTATCTACGGTAGTCCTATAGCAAATCCCGAGGTAATAATGTTAAAGCTATACCATCTCTTTTGGCCTGTGACGTCATAAAGGAAAGTACAAAGCAATGTATCTCAGACCCCTTAATATGTAAAAATCATAGGTGATGTCTAGAACTGAATGATACAGAATATACAGATACAGATGCAGTTGGGAAAGCAGTGAAACTTTCCAGATAAAGTCAAGTAAAGAGCTGTCACTGAAATTATTGTCTTATTTTTTAGGTTTATCTCCCTGTATCATATTTCTGGTACGATAACACACCTACTTGCCTATAGTTGGGTGTCTATTAAGTGCCTAGGGGAGAGCGGGGCAGGTTGCATCATTGCCTCTAACTCGCATGTTATCACACGTACATCGTCTTACTACTACTACTACTACTACTACTACTACTACAATAAACTACTACTACTACAACTACAACAATAATAATAATAAAAAAAGTTAATGCGAGTTAGAGGCAATGATGCAACCTGCCCCGCTCTCTCTACAGCTTGGCGGTGCCTTCCACAACACCGCACGGGTACATGGCCCCGTACACAACAACCCCGTATTACTTTTACAGGGCGTCAAAAGAAAAAACGTCAAAAAGAAAAGAAAACAGACTTTCTTGTTTCTTTCTCTTTTCTCTCTCTTCTTACTTGATTTTTCTTACCCATATTCAAGGAGGATAACGAGGCAGCATTCATACTCTGAGTCTATATGGATACTATACCAATACTAAACAATGGAAACAGGACTGATCTGATTCATGAAAGTCAGCACAAACATATGTTGTCGATATACTACTAAGGAACCTATAAGCTAAGGAAGGAAGATAATAGCCTACAGGCGCTATAGGCTGCAACGTAAAATAATAATAATATATATATATAATAATAATGTATAGCCTACAATATAGTGAGCTCACGTGAGAGGAGAGGCCATGCAAAGACACCCATGTAGCCACCCATCCCGTCACACCCATAGCCACCCATCCCGTCACACCCATAGCCACCCAGCCCGTCACACCCATAGCCACCCATCCCGTCACACCCATAGCCACCCATCCCGTCACACCCATAGCCACCCATCCCGTCACACCCATAGCCACCCATCCCGTCACACCCATAGCCACCCATCCCGTCACACCCATAGCCACCCATCCCGTCACACCCATAGCCAGCCATCCCGTCACACCCATAGCCACCCATCCCGTCACACCCATAGCCACCCATCCCGTCACACCCATAGCCACCCAGCCCGTCACACCCATAGCCACCCATCCCGTCACACCCATAGCCACCCATCCCGTCACACCCATAGCCACCCAGCCCGTCACACCCATAGCCACCCAGCCCGTCACACCCATAGCCACCCATCCCGTCACACCCATAGCCACCCATCCCGTCACACCCATAGCCACCCAGCCCGTCACACCCATAGCCACCCATCCCGTCACACACATAGCCACCCATCCCGTCACACCCATAGCCACCCATCCCGTCACACCCATAGCCACCCATCCCGTCACACCCATAGCCACCCATCCCGTCACACCCATAGTCTTTCCTTGCGTGGCCCTTGGGACGTTACGGAAGCGACAGGAAGAATGGAAAGCTACAGCTTGAACAAAAGCTGAGCCAAACAGGACCTTCGCCACAGCTTGATATAGTTGTTGCTGTTACTCATGATATAGTCATTGCTCTTGCTTGTTATGATCTGCAGAAGTCATGTCACTGTAAAGAACTGAGGAATGTAAGAGCAATGTCATTTTTTTGAGTTCGGGTCTATTAGGCCGTATTTTTTTCGGCCGTGAACCATTTAGGCCGTGAGAGGTTTAGGCCGTGAGACGTTTAGGCCGTAAGCCGTTTAGGCCGTGAGACGTTTAGGCCGTAAGCCGTTTAGGCCGTGAGAGGTTTAGGCCGTAAGACGTTTAGGCCGTAAGACGTTTAGGCCGTAAGCCGTTTAGGCCGTGAGAGGTTTAGGCCGTAAGACGTTTAGGCCGTAAGCCGTTTAGGCCGTGAGACGTTTAGGCCGTAAGCCGTTTAGGCCGTGAGACGTTTAGGCCGTAAGCCGTTTAGGCCGTGAGACGTTTAGGCCGTAAGACGTTTAGGCCGTAAGCCGTTTAGGCCGTGAGACGTTTAGGCCGTAAGCCGTTTAGGCCGTAAGCCGTTTAGGCCGTGAGACGTTTAGGCCGTAAGCCGTTTAGGCCGTAAGCCGTTTAGGCCGTGAGACGTTTAGGCCGTGAGACGTTTAGGCCGTAAGCCGTTTAGGCCGTAAGCCGTTTAGGCCGTAAGCCGTTTAGGCCGTAAGCCGTTTAGGCCGTAAGCCGTTTAGGCCGTAAGCCGTTTAGGCCGTAAGCCGTTTAGG
>JACEEZ010002720.1:107500-145000 GCA_016584305.1 Chionoecetes opilio
GTCGAGTATAAACTTTGATTTCCCTTTAGTGCAGTACAAATGCTAAACTATTGAATTTTCATGTATAACCTGGCTTTTAAACTTTGGCATTAACGTAAAACAATCACTTACAAACCTTATGCTATAAATGCTGCCATAAATTAACATGACATTAATTGACTATCGAATTGTTCATCAGATGTCAAATTTGATGTGACTTTTATTTCCCATATTACTAAATTAACAAAACAAAAAATGCTTCATTTAAAACTAAAGCTAATTATGTTACGACAGCAGTATGTGAGTTACGAAATGTTTAAAGGATTTTTTATAGTTTACTTCCAATTATTAAGAGAAATGGGATTGAATTATAATATCTAAGTATGGTATTACGTGTTTGTTTTCAGGAAGAAAGAATAAATTGAGAGATTGTTAAAAGTAAGCATTAAATGTCTTTTAAATAAGATTCTCTGTTACGAAATCTGATACTACTCAGTTTTAGATAATGAATGATATACGCATGTCACCAATGAATCGACAATAACATCAATAATATACAATCATGTATATAAAGAATTTACCCAAGTTTGACGATTTCTCTTTCCTTGAATATTTGGTTTAACAGTTAAAGTGGTGGTGACGAGGAGGTCGCCCTCCACTGCCATCCCCTTTTGTACATCCACCTCGCCGCGGTTCCTTTTACTTCTTTCTTCATAATTATAATTTCATATAAAAATGCAAAACTTTGTCAGCTTGAGATGCTTCCGCCTGGTGGTGGTGTTGGTGATGAGGGTGGCGATCACCCTCGTGCTGGTGGGCTTGATGCTGGAGGCCGACGAGCTGCGTCGGGTGATGAGGGCCTGGCGGGACGCAGGGCCCCACACCACCCTGCTGGGGAAGGTGCGGGGGCACCTGGTGGCCGCCTCGTGGCTGGCCTCCCCAAGGGATCCCCTTGCGGAGTGCGGCTTCCCCCTGGGTGACAGCTGGGGGGAGGTGCTGTCCATGATGGTGGGCAGCAAGGAATGCCTGGCCTGCCTGGAGAAGCAGATCCAGAAGGCCGAGCAGGAACACAAGACGTTTGTGTTCTGCTTCGTGTGTGCCGTGTGTGTGGTGGTGGAGGTTGTGTTTGTGGTCCTGGTGGCGGGGCGCTCCTGGGCACGGCAGACCCTTGCGCGCCACCACGAGAAAGGAAGCAAGGCAGGGCAGGACGAGCCTCTCCTGCAGGAAACAGCAGCCTCGCAGGATAAACACACTGAGGTGGAGGACGTGCTGGAGGAGGTTGGAGAGCTGGCCCTTCCTCAGCAGGAGGCAGGAAGTGTCCTCATCCTCGTGGATCTAGGACGCCAAAGGCTGCACATCAAGAACAACGTGCTGGAGTGCCACGTCGCCCTCAAGAACTTGTTGGCGGAGTGGCGAACACGCGAGGCCGCCACACCTCAACATGTTCGCATCCCAGTGGAGTTGCCCGCCAGACTTTCAAGGCTGAAGATAGAAGCTACAGCGATAACTGAGAGCTTCAAACTAACCCAGAAAATGGTGTCACCACGCCAGCATGGAGTGGCCGCGGGCAGGCAGCAGGCGGCAGGCAGTCAACGCCACCCCGCTAAGAAGACTGCTGCCCGCCCACGCCTTGGCAAAACCAGGAAGTGGAGGGCGTTCGGCCACATCCTCCCGACGCCAGAGGCACGTCGGGTGGCCTTCGTCAGGGCTCGCGCCGCCCTTGATGAACGGGCACACGCGTGGAAATATGCCTCCAAGACAAAACTGGTGAAATCTACAAAGCGCGCGGGGTTTCCGGTAACATCCTCCCGACACCAGAGGCACGTCGAGTGGCCTCCGTCAGGGCTCGCGCCGCCCTTGATGAACGGGTGCACGCGCAGAAGTGTGCCTTGAAGACAAAACTGAAGGAAAGTAAACACGGGGTGTTCAGTCCCATCTTCCCGACGCCAGAGGCACGTCGAGTGGCCTCCGTCAGGGCTCGCGCCGCCCTTGATGAACGGGTGCACGCGGGGAAGTGTGCCCCTAAGACTTCATGGAAGAAAAGTGTTGGAAATGAGGGGGCTCAGACCGACACTCAGGCTGCGAACATGACTGTGCCTGCGAACCGAGTGGCCGAGGTGAGGAGTGACGCCGCCAAAAGGGAAAGGGCGCACGCGCGTGAGTGTGCCTCTCAGACGACACATGCGAAAAGTGTCGCAAAGGTTGCTCAATCTTTGAACACGTCTGTGCCTGCGAGCCGAGTGGCCTTCGCGAGAAAAGACGCCGCCATAAGGGAACGAGCGCACGCACGTAAGATTATGTCCCAGACCACATGCGCGAATGGTATCGTAAATGTTAAGAAGTAAAATATGACATCTGCATCACTGTCTGGTTGTCAGCAAGGAGTGGCCGCGGCCAGGCAGCAGGCGGCAGTCAGGGAGCCACGGCGTTAACGACGCCTCGTTAACACCGTGAGGCCCAAGGTCTTCGGTCACACAACCTCGACCCCAGAGGCGCGCCGCGTAGCCTCCGTGAGGAGTGAAACTGCCACCACGGAAAGAGCGCATGCGCACACGTGCGCCAGTCAGTGAGCGACAGCAAGAATCCCCCCGCGAAGGAAGGTCACATCACCATAACTAAGAGTTCAGCGTGAAGGGTGAACACTGCATCCTCCTGGTTGCCTGTATGAAATGTACATATCTCGACGATGAACTTTGGCGGCACCACCGCGCGCATCTACGTAGCTTACAGGACCGCCGTGAGCGTCCAGCAGCCCCACAGGAGAGAATTGACTCACTGCTGGTCTATAAGACCACACCGCCAAAATATTGCTGATTTCTTAAACCATTTTTAAAGTACATGGATAAAAAAAAACTAGGTACATTTTTTATGATTTAACTTGATTTCTTCAATTTTTTGTACTATATATTTTTAAATTTTAAGTGATAGCATATTTTTGTAACAAATTTATTACATGAACGGATGCGGGCCGGGCAGGTGATTACTTGAGTATTTGAGTACTCAATGATCAAAAAGTAAATAAGTACCTTGATCATTTAATTGATCATTTGATCATCAAACTTTGGATATTTTTATTAATTTTGTACTTGGAGTAAAAATTTGTCATTGTAACAATATTTTAACTTTAAGTAACAAAGCTTGGTACTTTTTACACCACTATCTGTATAACCTAACTACTCTATTCACCGGGGAATCAAGGGATATATATATATATATATATATATATATATATATATATATATATATATATATATATATATATAGATATATATATAAGGCACTTATTTGAACACACCTTCCTGTCCTAGTTTTCTCCATGTATGTACCCATTTCCCGACCAACTCCCTGATGCATTTCAAGAATCAAACTTTAAAAATCTATTTCTCGTCAATGTACAGTACGTATGTACTGTAGATGCCAGTGGGTTGTTTTTGGCATACCCTTAAACCCTAGTAATGCCCAGGGGCGTAGTTAGGCCTAGGCATTGGGGGCTGTAGCCCCGAATGTTTTATGAACAGCCCCGGATCTCAAATACTTTTTTTACTTTTTATTTATTACTATTTTTTTCTCCTCACAAAAATAAGATACGCTCTGACTGGGGCCAACATAAAATTATAGTAAAAAACAAGATATTTGGTTAGATGTTACTTAGCGTATTTGCTGATAACATCCTTTTTATGAGCAGGACATGAGAGAGGTGGAGAGAACAGGAGGAGAGAACAGAGGAGATGAGGAGTGCATGACAGGAGACACCAAAAGACATTTTGGAAAAGTCTTATTTTTGAAGTGCATTTTTTTCGAAGTGCATTTTTTTCGAAGTGCATTTATTTGAAGTGCATTTTTTTCGAAGTGCATTTGCTTGAAGTGCATTTTTTTCGAAGTGCATTTTTTTCGAAGTGCATTTTTTCCGAAGTGCATTTGCTTGAAGTGCATTTTTTTCGAAGTGCATTTTTTTCGAAGTGCATTTTTTTCGAAGTGCATTTTTTCGAAGTGCATTTTTTTCGAAGTGCATTTCTTCGAAGTGCATTTTTTTCGAAGTGCATTTTTTTCGAAGTGCATTTCTTCGAAGTGCATTTTTTTCGAAGTGCATTTGTTCGAAGTGCATTTTTTTCGAAGTGCATTTTTTTCGAAGTGCATTTTTTCGAAGTGCATTTTTTTCGAAGTGCATTTGTTCGAAGTGCATTTTTTCGAAGTGCATTTTTTTCGAAGCGTATTTTTTCGAAGTGCATTTTTTCGAAGTGCATTTTTTTCGAAGTGCATTTTTTCGAAATGCAGTTTTACGAAATGCATTTTTTTTTAAGTGCATTTTTTTTAAAGTGCATTTTATTCGAAGTGCATTGGTGTGTGTCCTTAGCCAGTCTTTTGTGATGTAAAAAAAAAAAAAGTACCTAGTTAAAAGACCGAGGTTGGTCAGATTTCAGTATTGAACAAAGCATTGGGAATATACAATCTATATGACTGCTTCATCACACCAAAGCTCTCTTTTTCTCCTACTGATGACAAAAAAATAATAGCGAGGTTGAACAACTCAGATTGTCTTAATTTTATTTTAATTTCATGTTTCGAAAGTTTGCCTAAGCAAATACCCACAGCCTTTATGTAGAGCACAGTGTCTCACATCTTATATTCATTATACTCATAAATAAATTTAAAATTATCCTGTAAAAATGTAAAGATCTCTTGGCTGGGCTAAGCCCCCAATGTTTCAAGATCCTAAATACGCCCCTGATACTTATAATTATTAAAATATAATATTAAAAGAAATGGTAATAAATGAACACATATGAATACAATCTAACATACGAAGTTATCTAGTCTAACATAGTCAGGATGTAAAAAGAATTCTTTATTTCATAGTCGATTGTGAATTAAAATAAAAGTCCTAAGTATTTTTTTTTTTTTTTTTTTTTTTTTATAAACATTTATGCCTATAGCGCCTGTGCCCTGTAGGCAGTGGTGACCCAGGGCTCGGATGGTAGGCTCTGGAGGTTCACTTGAGGGCTCTGATGGTTGGTCCTCGCCCGTGGTGGCGCAGGCAGGATTCTTATAGTGACGCCTGTGAGGCTCATGCCGCCCCCCTGTGTCCTCCGGTGCACTCGCAGTCGAAGGTAGAGTTGATAGGCAGGGCATGTGGGTGTTCTTAGGCCACTCGACGGTGCAGAAAGGTTTTGGTTTTCTTCGGAGATCGAACTCGGGTCACCGAGAACGCCAGTCGGAGACGCTAACCACCCCGCTACCGCCTCCCTCGATGCGATAGACTCGGATGCCTGATATAATGGAATTGTAGTTTGATTACATCAAATATATATATATATAATATATATATATATATATATATATATATATATATATATATATATATATATATTTATATATATATAATAAATAATATAAAAATGTTTCTGTCTAGTGTGATATATATTTATTTTGTTAGTATATAGTTATTTATGTGATATAGTTCGCCTGGAATCCATACATACAGTTATTGAAACCATTACATAAGGTTAAGCTCATTATAGTATGATACATTTTTTTTTTTTTTTTTAGCTAGCTATTAGCTAGAATGCGAAAAAGTGGTGTTGTCGGTCTGAGGAAACCTGTTGTCTGTTGCTGGTGTGTGTGGTGATGGGTGGTGGTGATGGTGTCCGTGGGACTTTGGGAATTTTTGGGAATGGGTGAGGGGAAGGTCAGTTGAGATGATGGGTTAGCAGCCTTGGATGAATGTGATGGGTTTCAGGGAATGATGGGGGTGATGGGTAATGGGTGAGTGAATGGGTGGTGTGTTGGGTGTGGTGATGGGTGAGTGAATGGGTGGGGGGTGGTTGGGGTATGGGGTGGGAGGAATGGTGGGGGGTGATGGGTAATGGGTGAGTGAATGGGTGTGTGGTGATGGGTAATGGGTGAGTGAATGGGTGGGGGTGAGGTGATGGTAATGGATGGGGTGATGGGAATGGGATGGGGGGTGATGGGTAATGGGTGAGTGAATGGGTGGGAGGTGAGGGTGAATGGGTGTGGGGGTGATGGAATGGTGAGTAATGCGTGTGAATACATACATTTCTACATCCATGATTTCAGGAAAGCTTAAAAGGGGCTATCTGGAGAGTCTGTTTGGTGGGCCGAAGGCCCAAAAGCCAACCAACCAATAGCCCTCCGCAGGAGCTAGCCAAAAAGTCCGCCCGGAGGGCGGCTTTGCGGCTAGTATAATATAATATAAGCGAAAGTGTGTATTTTTTTTGTGTGTAGTGTGTTAGTGTGTTGTATATTCAGACCCCCGTGGTACTATCCCATACAGGCGTTGAACATACAGGGAAAACACGTTTGGATTGATCCGATACAATTTCTTTTTTTTTTAGCAGCATTAGCCCGGTTGTGGCAGTGGGTCGACGAATTGAGGGAAACACCTGACCATTGTTATTGGTATGGGTTAGTGAATGGTTAGGTTCCTTTCATCAGGATATAAGGTGGGAGATGGTAATGGGTGTGGGTGATGGAGTGAGTGAATGGGTGGGGGGTGATGAGTGATGGGTGAGGGAATAGATGGGGGGTGATGGGTAATGGGTGAGTGAATGGGTGTGTGGTGATGGGTAATGGGTGAGTGAATGGGTGGGGGGTGATGGGTAATGGGTGAGTGAATGGGTGGGGGGTGATGGGTAATGGGTGAGTGAATGGGTGTGTGGTGATGGGTAATGGGTGAGTGAATGGGTGGGGGGTGATGGGTAATGGGTGAGTGAATGGGTGGGGGGTGATGGGTAATGGGTGAGTGAATGGGTGGGAGATGAGTGAATGGGTTGGGGGTGATGTGAATGGGTAAGGCGTTAATACATACATTTCTACATCCATGATTTCAGGAAAGATAGAAGGGGCTATCTGGAGAGTCTGTGTTTGGTGGGCCGAAGGCCCAATAAGCCCTATAATAACCAATAGCCCTCCGCAGGAGCTAGCCAAAAAGTCCGCCCGGAGGGCGGCTTTGCGGCTAGTATATATATATATATATATATATATATATATATATATATATATATATATATATATATATATATATATATATATATATATCAGAAAAACTGGTACTATACATATAGGGTGAAATACATGGGAAAAACAGTTTGGTTATTTATGCCGTATACAATTTAGGCCGTATGTTTTTTAGGCCGTGAGACGATTCGGCCGTTTGCCAGTTTGGGCGTCACGGCCTAAATTACATACGGCCGAAACGACCTGGACCCATTTTTTTGTATGGTTTGTTAATGGTTTAGATTTTCCCTTTCTTCATTTCAGTTAAGAAATGTAGTGACAGTGACAGATATAGATGGTCTGTGCATGAACATAATGAAAGTGAGAACTTGCCTTCAGATCCCACTCAACACACACTCTCTCTCTTTCTAATCGTTATTCGTTAAGAGGATTAAAATTATCCATCCGCCATCCTGATACTCACCTTCCAGTCTCACGATATACTATGTGACTATAGATAGGGTCATGTGAAGGATGGCAGGGGATGGCAGGGGCGCGCCAGGGATGATACGTAGGGTCGACTGCAACACTGCCTCGTCGCCACTGACTGCACGTGAATCCTGCACGAATAAAAATGAATAAAGAACAAGTTAAACAAGTCTACTCTTTACTATACTTCTTTGTCTTGTTATCAGTACACTTCAATGAATAGTTATAATGATGAGTACATACTTATGCGATGTGACACCCCAGTAATGTGTGCAATCGCGCACCTGACGCGGCAGGGAGCGGCGGTATTGCGGCAGAGTAGCAACGACGCAAACGGCCGCGAGATTTTTCGAGAGGTCAGTGTGGCTCAGACAGTGACGGAGGAGGGAGTGTCGTCCTCCTCCTAAGTTCTCATGTCGTGATTCAGACTGCCGTACACAACCCTTCACGCCCATCACCCAGCCCTCCACCCACCTCCTGGACACCCCGAGGCCCCAGGAAGCCGTGCCGTGTCCGTGGCAGCAAGTTTGAGGCAGGAAGTCCTCCGAGGAAAAGTTTGGACGTTGTAGTGCGGTGAGAGGCAGCAACTTGCGGAAACAGGTAAGGTCTCCGCCTCTATTCCCCTCGACTGTTTTTAAAGGAGATAGGGTGTGTCAGGGCACTTAGGGGTGTGTAATGGGTGCGTAGGGCAGGTGTGGGCCGCCCTTACGTGCCCTGAGGAGCCCTTGAGGTCCTGTGTTGGTTGTGGCGCTTGTTAGGAGGCTATGCGTGGCTGGTGGGGGACGCGACGACAAGGCTTGGCCGGTGTCGTGCTAAAAATGTCACCTCAAAATAGGGGTCGGTACTTTATTCACCCTTCCTTTTCTCTTTCTCATAGCATAAATGGAGTTCGACATGGGTTAAAACAGGAACACTAGTCTCTCATGTTGATATTTCAGTGAGTGAACAGTAGTTATCTGAGCCAATAACGTGGCATGATGAGTGAGATGAGATATATCAACATGAGAGACTAGTTCCTGTTTTGACCCATGTTTCCTGTTATAGCACTCTTCAAACAGCCTTTATGCTTGTGTTCTTGTTTTGACCCTCTCTTTCTCATACCATAAATGCTGTTTGAAGAGTGCTATAGCAGGAAACATGGGTCAAAACAGGAACTAGTCTCTCATGTTGATATATCTCATCTCACTCATCATTACACGTTATTTGCTCAGATAACTACTGTTCACTCACTGAAATATCAACATGAGAGACTAGTGTTCCTGTTTTGACCCATGTCGAACTCCATTTATGCTATGAGCAAGAGAAAAGGAAGGGTGAATAAGGTACCGACCCTTATTTTGAGGTGGGACATTTTTTAGCCCGACACCCAGCATTGGTCACCTCCGCCAAGGAGAATATAACCGTTGTCTCTCTCTCTTTGTATCTGTCTGTCTGTCTATCTCTGTTTCTCTTTCTATCTGTCTATCTGTCTCTCTGTCTCTATTTCTGTCTGTTTCCACCACTACTACTACCATTATTGCCAAGCTTTCTTTCAGCTCTCTTTCTATCTGTCTCTCTTTCTCTCTGTCTGTCTGTCTCTCTTTCTGTCTGTTTCCACCACTACTACTACCATTATTGCCAAGCTGTCTGAAAAAGGATTGCCCGAAGATCCGTTGTATTATCATTGCCCCCCGCCATTAATGTAATGTTAATAATTGCCCTTATCTGGATTTTGAAAGTAAGGGGATATGAAAAGGCAGGAGGAATATACGTCATTTCAGCTCATTGTGATGTGTGTTGTCTGTGTTGAACCTACACCATATACTACTATCATAATACTGTCATCTCATATTATCTCAAACGTCCAAAGAGAGAGAGAGAGAGAGTGAGAGAGAGAGAGAGAGGCAAAAGCTCGCGTCAACCAGTGCTGACAAAATATTAACAACATGAAGAGAGAGAGATGGAGAGAGAGATAGAGAGAGTAGATGATGTGAGGATGAGAGACTAGTAAGAGAGCAAGCGTTGAAAGAGCAGAGAGAGGAAGAGGAGAGATGAGAGAGAGAGAGAGAGAGAGAGAGAGGCAAAAGCTCGCGTCAACCAGGCTGACAAAATATTAAGAGGAGAGAGAGAGAGCAGATGAAGAGAGGAGAGAGGAGAGAGAGAGAGAGAGAGAGGCAAAAGTCGCGTCAACCAGTGCTGACAAATATTAAACAACAGAGAAGAGAGAGAGAGAGAGGAGAGAGAGAGAGAGAGAGAGAGAGAGAGAGAGAGAGAGAGAGGCAAAAGCTCGCGTCAACCACAGTGCTGACAAAAATAACAACAGAGAGGAGAGAGAGGAGAGAGAGGAAGACGGAAGCAAGAGAAGAGAGAAGGCAAAAGCTCGCGTCAACCACAGATGCTGACAAATATACAACAGAGAGAGAGAGAGAGAGAGAGGAAGAGCAAGGAGAAGAGATGAAAAGAGAGAGAGAGACAAGAGAGAGAGAGAGAGAGAGAGAGAGAGAGAGAGAGAGAGGCAAAAGCTCGCGTCAACCACAGTGCTGACAAAATATTAACAACAGAGAGAGAGAGAGAGAAAGAGAGAGAATCCTCCTCGTACGTTATACACAAATAATGAAAGCAAGGCTGAGACGGTTGGCAGAAAGGTAATACGACGGCCTCGGTCTTAAAGAGAACGTGTTATAACTTACCTACAGTCACATTGGTCAAGCCTGCCCCTCAGGTCGCCACTGTGTAATTATCTTTTATACAGTAATAATTTCCTCACCCTCGTCGCATCACGCATTGATTATAATTACTGAAGGAAACGTAATACTCTCACTGCTAGTAATTGAGTACCTATTGACGAGGCTGTGGCAGGAATTGATATCATAACCCATTCATGAACATAATTTGTGAGACTCAACTGTGTTAATTAATAAAGGAAGTTTGAAAAGACCAGCTATATGCATTCATAATGATTTGTGGAGCCTAGTTTTATTTATTCTGAACCCTACTTTGCAAACGTAGCCTAACCTATGCAACCGAGTAATAGTTATTCCTAACCCCATGAGGCCCACCAGTACGTAATTTCCATTGTAATTTGACCATCATTAGATAATTTTTAATGAATATAACCAATGTTTTTATAGATATGACCTGTTTAGTATCCTTGTCCACTAGCTAATTTGGTATATTTAGTTACTTTACGTAATTTTATAGCTCGACAACATACAATTTTTTTATAGCAAAGGAAAGATCTGGGCATGAAGGGGTTAACACTAATTCACCAAGCCTAATATAAAGTCTAGTTTTGTGTATTCATAAGCCTAATTTGCAAAGATTATGAATCCTAGTCATGTTCATTTTTAACCATCGTATGCAAAAGGGCGTGAAGCCTGGCAATGTAGTGTAAAGGAGAAAGGGGAAGGAAGGAAGGAAGGAAGGAAGGAAGGAGGAGGTAAGAAGAAAGGGGAAGGGAAGGAAGGAAAGAAGGAGGTAAGAAAAAGGGGTAGGTAAGGAAGAAAGGAGGGAGAGGAGGTAAGAAGGCAAGGAAGGAAGGAGGGAGAGGAGGGAAGAAGGCAAGGAAGGAAGGAAGGAGAGGAGGTAAGAAGGCAAGGAAGGAAGGAAGGAGGGAGAGGAGGTAAGAAGGCAAGGAAGGAAGGAAGGAGGGAGAGGAGGTAAGAAGGCAAGGAAGGAAGGAAGGAAGGAGAGGAGGTAAGAAGGCAAGGAAGGAAGGAGGGAGGGAGAGGAGGTAAGGAAGGAAGGAGGGAGAGGAGGTAAGAAGGAAGGAAGGAAGAAAGGGGAAGGAAAGCTCATTGCAATAATTTGGAAAACCTAACCTTTTTTTTTCCTTTGATGTCCGTTTGTAGGAGAGAGGCGAGACGCTAACACGATATACGCGTAATATGCGAATGAAGGGGAAAAAATCCTAATCACCTCTCCATGAAAAAAGTATATAAGAAGAGTAGGCTATACCGAATTAGTATAAAATAATCTCTGGATCGATCAAATTGTGCGTATTTCTAGCAGCCTATCGAAACACTAATAGAGGTAAATAGTAATACATAGCCTATCGTGACTAGAATACGCTTCATAATTCATCACAACGTTACAATTCTACAAGTTTGATAGTATTACGACAACATTGTTAATTATTTAGTTACGTGGGTCATGATTTACGAAGCCTAGAATGAGATGGTAAAAGTTTCCAGTGGACGTATAGTATCTTTGCCATGGCGTAAGGGGGACACTCAACCTTGTGCTGTACGAATTTCTGTGTTAATGTGCTCTTTTTTATTCTTGTACACCCCCCCCCCCTTCTATGTAATCTCCCCCTCCCCCCTTTTCTTAAATAAACATGTAAACTTGTAAACTTTCACCCCATCACAGACAGTCACCCCTTCCTGGGACCCCCTGACTACTGTTCTACTTGATTTTGATGCTGACGAACGTACCTAAGTGTGTAATGTTTGTGTGATAACCCTTGGGACCTTTGTGTGTGTGTGTGTGTGTGTGGTGAGAGAGAGAGAGAGAGAGAGAGAGAGAGAGAGAGAGAGAGAGAGAGAGAGAGAGGAGAGAGAGAGAGAGAGAGAGAGAGAGAGAGAGAGAGAGATCCACCTTCTAGTGCCTTGTGTGATGTAAACAAAGAGAGAGAGAGAGAGAGAGAGAGAGAGAGAGAGAGAGAGAGAGAGAGAGAGAGAGAGAGAGAGAGAGAGAGAGAGAGAGAGAGAGTATCTTTGATTGCAACTTTTGTTCTTGGAGGAAGTTATTGGGGTCTGGTATAAACAAGATAATTAACTTTTTTTTTTTTAATGGGTACCAATCATTCGCCTATTATAGCTACGTGGATGAAGAGGGCGCCAATTTCGTCCCACAGTTGTCGTCTATCAAGCTACGAGTGTGTGTGTGTGTGTGTGTGTGTGCTGTAATCAAGGCCCAATGCGTGCGCGTCGCTAGTGTTTCGTGTGTTGCGTGTATGCCTGTGCCTCTTTGTGTTGACTTAGTGTTGCTTCTCATTGTGTTGAGTGATTAGTTTGTTGATGACTGCCAGGCTTGCGGTAGCGGGTGTTACTGATGGTAGTGGTGGCTGAGAGAGAAGTAATAAGTAGCAATGAGAGAAATAATAATAATGAGAGAAATGATGATAATGAGAGAAATAATAATAATGAAAGAAATGATATAATGAGAGAAAATAATGAATGAAATGAAATGATATGAGAAAATAATAATAATGAAAGAAATGATGATAATGAGAGAAATAATAATAATGAAAGAAATGATGATAATGAGAGAAATAATAATAATGAAGAAATGATGATAATGAGAGAAATAATAATAATGAGAAATATGATAATGAGAGAAATAATAATAATGAGAGAAATAATAATAATGAGAGAGATGATGATAATAATGAGAGAAATAATAATAATGAGAGAAATAATAATAATGAGAGAAATAATAATTATGACAGAAATAATAATAATGAGAGAAATAATAATAATGAGAGAAATGATGATAATGAGAGAAATAATAATAATGAGAGAAATAATAATAATGAGAGAAATAATAATATGAGAGAAATAATAATAATGAGAGAAATAATAATAATGAGAGAAATAATAATATGAGAGAAATAATAATAATGAAGAAATAATAATAATGAGAGAAATAATAATAATGAGAGAAATAATAATAAAGAGAAATAATAATTATGAGAGAAATAATAATAATGAAAGAAATAATAATAATGAGAGAAATAATAATTATGACAGAAATAATAATGAGAGAAATAATAATTATGAGAGAAATAATAATAATGAGAGAAATAATAATAATGAGAAATAATAATAATGAGAGAAATAATAATAATGAGAGAAATAATAATAATGAGAGAAATAATAATTAATGAGAAATAAATAAAATAATGAAAGAAATAATAATAATGAGAGAAATAATAATACAGAGAGAAATAATAATAATGAGAAATAATAATACTCAGAGAAATAATAATAATGAGAAATAATAATACTCAGAAATAATAATAATGAGAGAAATAATAATAATGAGAGAAATAATAATATCAGAGAAATAATAATACTGAGAGAAAATAATAATGAGAAATAATAATACTCAGAGAAATAATAATACTCGAGAAATAATAATAATGAGAGAAATAATAATAATGAGAGAAATAATAATATAACGAGAAATAATAATATCAAGAAATAATAATACTAGAGAAATAATAATACTGAGAGAAATGATAATAATGACTCGGAAATAATAATACTCAGAGAAATAATAATACTCAGAAATAATAATACTCAGAGAAATAATAATAATCAGAGAAATAATAATACTCAGAGAAATAATAATACTCAGAGAAATAATAATACTCAGAGAAATAATAATACTGAGAGAAATAATAATGAGAGAAATAATAATACTCAGAGAAATAATAATACTCAGAGAAATAATAATACTCAGAGAAATAATAATACTCAGAGAAATAATAATACTCAGAGAAATAATAATACTCAGAGAAATAATAATAATGAAAGAAATAATAATAAGAGAAATAATAATGAAAGAAATAATAATGAAAGAAATAATAATGAAAGAAATAATAATTAGAGAAATAATATATGAGAAATAATAATAATGAAGAAATATAATATAGAGAAATAATAATAATGAGAAATAATAATAATGAGAAAATAATAATAATGAGAGAAATAATAATAATGAGAGAAATAATAATGAGAGAAATAATAATGAGAGAAATAATAATGAGAAATAATAATAATGAGAAAATAATAATAATGAGAGAAATAATAATAATGAGAAAAATGATAATAATGAAAGAAATAATAATAATGAGAGAAATAATACTGAGAGAAATAATAATAATGAGAGAAATAATAATAATGAGAAAAATAATAATTAAGAGAAATAATGAGAAATAATAATAATGAGAGAAATAATAATTATGAGAAATAATAATAATGAGAGAAATAATAATAATAAGTAGTTAATAAAGTAATAATATAAGCTTATATTTGTTCCTTCTTCAGTTAATCAAATAGTTAATCTTTTCTTTCTAAGTTTTTGTCGTTTCCTGTGTTAATTTATTCAGCGTTGATTCTAACCTGTTATTGTACTCACGATTAGAATGTTTAAAGATCTGTTTCTATTATAATATTTTCACTCTTTTTTTGTATTTTTAGTTTCTTGGTGATTGTTACGAAAAAATATGCTGTTGTTTTCCTCCTCCTCCTCCTCCTCCTCCTCCTCCTCCGGTAGGTTACGTCCTCCTCCTCCTCCTCCTCCTCTTCCTCCTCCTCCTCAGACAGACAGACAGACAGACATACGGTTACTCCTATAGTATATTAGATGTGGAAATAAGTCATAAATATGTAATGGAGAAAGATTATAGCTTATAAGACGTGATGTGTAATTCATTCACGGACTGATCACGCGCTTGACACTCGATAGCCACCTGTTATCCCGGCGTGAGGAGCTCAACGCTACCTCCACATGCTCGATGATTTCCCGGCGAGGGACTCAACCTTCCCTCTTGGGGGAAAAGATGGTTTCCTCCTGCGGGGAAACAAATCCCTCTTTTAAACATGCATGGAGGGTTCGTAACCCGCTGAGACCATCCCTTGTTCCCTTGCTTGGTGATTCTCCCCGCTTGAGGAACTCCCTCAAGGGCTGGAATACTTTCCTGGTGGAGAACTCAGATCTCGGACGCGTGGAACAGCTTCCTCCCGGCGTGAGGAAGCCACCGCACCCGCACTGTTCACTGCTGGAAGTTTTCCTGGCTTTTGATGAACTAATCCCTCCGTTTACTTCGTGGAGGGTTTCCCCCGGCGTGAGGAACTCAACCCTCTTTTACTTGCTGGATGATTCCTCCCCGGCGTGAGGAACTCAACCCTCTGTTTACTTGCTGGATGATTCCTCCCCGGCGTGGGGAAACTCAACCCTCTGTTTACTTGCTGGATGGTTCCTCCCCGGCGTGAGGAACTCAACCCTCTGTTTACTTGCTGGATGATTCCTCCCGGCGTGAGGGAACTCAACCCTCTGTTTACTTGCTGGATGATTCCCCCCCGGCGTGAGGAACTCAACCCTCTTTTTACTTGCTGGATGGTTCCTCCCGGCGTGAGGAACTCAACCCTCTGTTTACTTGCTGGATGATTCCTCCCCGGCGTGAGGAACTCAACCCTCTGTTTACTTGCTGGATGGTTCCTCCCCGGCGTGAGGAACTCAACCCTCTGTTTACTTGCTGGATGGTTCCTCCCCGGCGTGAGGAACTCAACCCTCTGTTTACTTGCTGGATGGTTCCTCCCCGGCGTGAGGAACTCAACCCTCTGTCTCCTTGGTCGATGGGTCCTCGCCTGGAGGAGTGTCACGGTCCCTCCACATGGACACCCGCCGCCACTTTGAGTTGACTGAAAACGTGATAGTATTGCGGGCATAGTCCAGCACGGCGTCGTACTTGAGCAGCGGGGCGAGGCCCATGATGAACTCGTGCTCGTGCATGGGGTCCCTCTCCAGCGGCGTGGCCAACAGGCGGCAGCCGGCGCCAATATCCAGCACGATGCTCTTGTGCATGCCGAGTGCCTCGCCGCTGCGCACCATCTCCTATTGAAGATCACTGGACATGTGGATGCCCGGCGCCCCGGTGTCCACCAGCATCGTCATGGCCTCGGCTCTCGCGGTGTTCTCAGCTGCCTTCACCGTGAGCACGTTGAGGCCCTGATCTCGGGGCGTTTTCTTCACCTTGTGTCGCAGGCGTTCTGGCTTCCTCACGAAGAGGTCGCTGCCGTCGGCCACGAACACCTGCACCGCGTGGCCGCGCCGCAGGTGATTCACGTCCAGCACCACGTCAATGGGATTCGCCCCGGGTACGACCAAGGCGGGAGTCTCCACCACCACGCCGCAGCCCAGGTCGATGGTGACGCTGTCCAGCTCCACCATGTGCAGCTTTCTGCGGCCATTCCATCCCTAACAGTTGACGGCCTCGGTGTCCTCCCGGCCGGTGATGAGGCCCAGCCGCTTGGCCGCGCTCCACGAGAAACGTGGTGTCGGTGGAGCCGCAGTCAAACAGCACGCTGCCATTCTTGCCGTTCACCTTGCCGTCATACAGCTCTCGCCGTTCAAGTACAGGCAAGGCAGATCGGCGCCGAGACGGGGCTTCTTGGCGGGCACTGAAGGAGGCTCCAGCACGAGCTGGAGGGCTCCCGCCTCCTCGTTGCGCTCCCTCTTGCTCCTGCGCAGCTTGCAGGGTTCCGTCTTGCCGTAAATCCTCACGCAGTTGAGGCCGTCGGCGTCGCGGCCGGGGTGATGATCGAGCAGCCGTGGCTTCTTGGCGGCCACCACGGGAGGCTCCGGCACGAGCCGCAGAGTCCTCTCATCCTCGCCCAGCTTCCGCTTCCTCAGGGTTCTTTCCTGTCTTCGGTTCAGGCCGTCGGCGTCGAGGCCTGCGGAACGATCGCCCAGCCGGGGCTTCTTCGCAGGCCCGGAGGGTCCTGAGGCAGACTCAGTCTGTGCCTCGTTCATCTTCCTCTTCTTTAACATTGAATTTCCTTGTTCAATCATTTTTTCTCAGACAAGAGGCTTGTCACTGGTTTGTACAAAGGTCGCGGAATACCATACCCCGCAATATTAAGGATGATTTGTCCGTCATAGGTTAGGTTCCAAGCCATAACTTGGAGGTTCGACCTGGTGAGGGGAGGTTGGAGTTAGGAAGAGTGGAACCTCGACCGTCATAGAGTCTAGATTCTTGTCTATATACTCTATATACTAGTCCTTATAGACGCTGCAAAACACATTTTTTATCATGTTTCTTTAGTAAAGAAAAAAACAACATTCCCGGGAAGGATCTTGGAACCTTTAGGGTGGGGGGGGAGGGGGGAGGGAGGCAGGGTGGAGTTAGAGAGATGGAGCGCGGGGAGACCATTAGATAGAGAGTACCATGAATAAGCTATTATAATATAGTTGCTTATTATATTAATATAATATTATTATGATAATATATGATACAAAAATATCTATGATTGGATGATATGTGTCTATAAGGAGATGAAAAAGTATATGGAATAGGAAAAGGTTTACCCAATCGTTTCATTGGTTAAGAGTAGGCCATGGAAAATATGAAAACTGAAATATATCAATAGGCCTTCAGTATTGCATAGGCTCATTATGTGTAAGATCAAGACTGTCACGATAGTTAAATGGATGATGATTGATGCATACATTTTGTCATGTAAATTATGTCATCCCTTACAACAGTTTTTTTTCGTCGCATAATTGGTCTTGTTCATTTTTACTATTTATACCTCCTCCTCCTCCTCCTCCTCCTCCTCCTCCTCCTCCTCCTCCTCCTCCTCCTCCTCCTCCTCCTCCTCCTCAGCACTTGACAGCAAAATCCGTGGGGGTGGACGAAATCTCGCCGAGATTACTTCGCGAATGTCACAGTCAACTTTCGCTTCCATTAAAGATTATTTTCAACAAATCGCTAGTGGACAAAAATGTTCCTAGTATGTGGAAATTAGCTAATGTTACACCGATATTCAAGAAAGGCAGTAAGAGCCTCGCAAGTAATTATCGCCCAATTAGTCTAACGTCTGTGATTGTTAAACTATTTGAGAAAATATTGCGGGATAAAATAGTGTCTTTTCTCAATGAAAATAACTCAATATTAAACTCCCAGCATGGATTTCGAAATAAGACATCCTGCTTAACAAACCTACTCAATTTTTTCAATGTCATTTATTCAAACTGGGACGCTAAAATTCCCTCGGATATAATATACCTTGATTTTCAGAAAGCCTTCGATACAGTTCCCCATAAGCGACTGTTGACCAAGCTAAGGGCACATGGCTTAGGAGAGCAGTTATGTTCATGGATTGGCGATTGGCTTTCAAATCGTAAACAACGGGTAGTAATAAATTGCGAGGCATCTGATCGGTTAGATGTTACTAGTGGGGTGCCTCAGGGCTCGGTCTTGGGTCCTACTCTTTTTCTGATATATATAAATGATCTGAACTGCGGACTTGTATCTAAAATATCGAAATTTGCTGATGACACCAAATTAGGCGGTAAAGCATATACTAGAGAAAACTGCGAACTCATACAACGTGATCCCGACAAACTATCAGATTGGAGTGATAAATGGCTATTAAAATTCAATTCCGATAAATGTAAAGTAATGCATATAGGTAACGATAACCTCAAATATAACTATAAAATGCAAAATAAATCGTTAACTGAAGTACAGCAGGAAAAGGATTTAGGTGTCATCATCAGTAATGATCTTAAAACCAGTCCGCATTGCCTAGCTGCCAGTAAAAAGGCGAATATGATGTTGGGCTTCATTAAACGCAACTTTGAACATAAAACTCCAAAAGTAATGACACAATTATACACGTCCTTGGTTAGGCCGCACTTAGAATATGCCGTTCAATTCTGGTCGCCTTGTTTCGTAAAAGATCAAGCCAAATTGGAATCAGTGCAAAGAAGAGCAACCAAACAAATTCCATCTCTGCGAAATTAATCTTATGAAGAGAGACTGCGGAAACTTAATATGTTTTCCTTAAAGGATCGCAGAATCCGTGGGGACTTGATAGAAACCTTTAAGATCCTAAATTTTGTCATTAATCAAGAGAGTCTATTCAAGCTTTCTCCTCAAGTGACAACAAGAAATAATGGTTTAAAACTAAACGGTCAACGTTGCATCACCGATCTCCGTAAACATTATTTCAATGTTAGAGTTGTTGATCGATGGAACAAGTTACCAGCAAATGTTGTAGAAGCCAGCATAATAACTACATTTAAAAACAGACTTGACGCGCACTGTAAAGTAAATGGGTATTGATAGTGCCCTGCGAATTCATATTATAGTCCCCCGGATCGATTAGTGTTAGTGGTAGTTGTAGTTAGCATATTTCATATCCTATCATTCTTCAGTACGAAACTTCCATGTTCCTATCTTCTTTAGGGACATGGTATCCTTTTCCAGCCTCCTCTTACATGTAGTTGATAGTTAGTAGTATGTAGTACAACAGATACCCTAGTTATGGACCAATAGGTCTCCTGGTGTCTGTTATTCCTATGTATTCCTATGTATTCCTCCTCCTCCTCCATCTTCCTTCAACTTTGCTATTCTTTGACCTCTAACACGTAGACACTATAGTGGTAGAAAGAAAGTATAATAACACAGACAGCCTCGTTTGAATCGTTCTGTTGCTGTCTGTTCTTCCTTTGTATTCCTTTGTATTTCCTCCCCTTCCTCTTTTTCTTTGCCTCTTACCCAAGCCTTTGCCACATTTTGTATGCCTTCTAGGTAAGCCTTTGTCCCATGCTGTTGCTGTCTGTTCTTCCTTTGTATTCCTTTGTATTTCCTCCCCTTCCTCTTTTTCTCTGCCTCTTACCCAAGCCTTTGCCACATTTTGTATGCCTTCTAGCTAAGCCTTTGTCCCATGCTGTTGCTGTCTGTTCTTCCTTTGTATTCCTTTGTATTTCCCCCCCTTCCTCTTTTTCTCTTCCTCTCACCCTCACTGTCTTTGCCCTATTGCGCTATTCTATCGTCTGCTGTCTTTATATTCGTTATGTCTGCTGTTTCATTGTTGCTGTTTTACCATATCTGCTGTTCATCTTCTCGCTTCATGTTACCTTTTTGTGGGCTGTCTTTCTTCGCTCTCTTACCTTATTTGTTGTTTATGTTATCTTTGTGTTCTTGCCCTATTTGGTCGCATATCGTCTCGTGTCTTTTCCTATGTATTCCTTGTATTCTCTTCTCCTCTCTTCCTATTCAATCTGTTTGCTATTCTTTGCCTCTAACCGTATGAACATGTGTAACAAGTATAATACACGGCAGCCTGTTTGATCGTTTCTTGCTGTCTGTTCTTCCTTTTGTTTCTGTTTATTTCTGCCCCTTTTGCCTCTTTTTCTCTGCCTCTTTACCCAAGCTTTGCTCCACATTTGTATGCTTCTACTAACCTTTTGTCCATGCTGTTCTCTGTCTGTGTCTTTACCTTTGTTTCCTTTTATTTTCCTGCTGCCTTACCTATTTTTCTCTTTCTATCATGCTCACTGTCTTTGCCCTATTTTGTCTGCTATTTCTATCTTTGTCTGCTGTCTTTGCCCTATTTTGTCTGCTGTTTCTATCTTTGTCTGCTGTCTTTACCCTATTTTGTCTGCTATTTCTATCTTTGTCTGCTGTCTTTGCCCTATTTTGTCTGCTGTTTCTATCTTTGTCTGCTGTCTTTGCCCTATTTTGTCTGCTGTTTCTATCTTGTCCTGTCTTGCTTTTTGCGCTATTTTCTTTTGCTTCTTCCCTATTTTGTCTGCTATTTCTATCTTTGTCTGCTGTCTTTGCCCTATTTTGTCTGCTATTTCTATCTTTGTCTGCTGTCTTTACCCTATTTTCTAACCCTTTCTTTGTATTTTCTCCTCGTCCTCCTCTTTTTCTCCCTCTTTCTCAGCCTTTGCCCTATTTTCCATGCCTTCTAGCTAAGCCTTTGTCCCATTTCCTTCCTTCAAAAGTGGTGTTAGGGTTATTGCTGTCTAGTTCTTCCTTTGTATTCCTTTGTATTTCCTCCTCCTCGTCCTCTTCTTCTCCGCCTCGCAACCAAAACTTTGCCCCATTTTCTGTGCCTTCCAGCTAAGCCTTTGTCCCATTTCCTTCCTTTAAAAGCTGTGTTAGATCCGGGAATCATTTTCTGCCACCACTCCCGACCTTGTATCCCTTTCAGCGCTCCTCCTATGATGGTGGGCTTAGGCGTGTGAGTGACAAGCTTCTGGGAGAGTGCCGAGGATTTTTGGCGGGAGAGTGGTGACCGTAAACACGCGTAAAACCCAATTTGTATACCCGGTGGCATAGTCCCGTTTTCTGGAAGAGTATGTGGCGTTTACTCTTGAACACGTCAGGTTAGGTTACGTTAGGTTACGGATAGGGTATATTAGTTCCTTGATGGACAAGCGGGTAACTTTGCGTGGGAATCACAATGAGGGTATTTTCGAGTATTTCCTATGGTAGTATGGAGCTAGCCAATCGTCTTCACTCGGGAACCACATACTCGCATAGAGAACGGGTATTTGCTATCCTGTGGTGGGGTATTTTTAAGTTGCCTTGAAGTTGACGGTGTAGGCTACTATAGCAGTGATGTGTCTTGGTTCTGGTATAGTGACAGATTTATTTTCGGGTGAGTGGGGACCGTAAACACAGCGTAAACTCTAAAAAGAAAGAAAGAAAGAAAATTGTGTGTGTACCCGGTGATGGAGTATTTAAAGTTGCCTTGAAGTTGACGGTGTATAGCAGTGGTGTGTCGGGGCTTGAGGTGTTGTGTTGTGTTTCCCCGTTATGAATCATTATGGTCCGTGCACCGTCTGACAAAGCATAGGTTTTATTTAGGCACCTATTTTAGGCACCTATTTAGTACCCTATTTAGGTACCCTATTTAGGTACTAGAATATAGGGACTATAATAGTATATATATATATATATATATATATATATATATATATATATATATATATATATATATATATATATATATATATATATATATATATAATATATATATATTATATATATATATCTATATATAAAATATATATATATATATATATATATATATATATATATATATATATATATATATATATATATATATATATATATATATATATATATATATATATATTATTGGGAATATAAAATATAGGGAATATACCCTATTTAGGTACTAGAATATATTAGGTGCCCTATTTAGGTACTAGAATAGGCTATTTAGGTACACCTATTTTAGGCACCTATTTTAGATCAGCCTCATTGCCTTCCTTACCGCCTTCTTCTTGTGACCTTTGACGCTTAGTATCGCTTCATAGGTCCTCTTCAACTTCGTCTCCTTAGTTAACAATCTAATCTTGTCACTCTTCCCTTAGCTATTTCACTTGGGATCTTAACTCCTTGTCTTCTTGCCGGGTGTAGACGAAGAAAGGGCCGTTCTGAGGTTTAAGAAGAACATAAGAAAATAAGGAAGCTACAAGAGGCTGTGAGACCTACACGTGGTAGTTCCTGCTTAACACTACCTACTACCTACCTACATCCACCTTTCTACCCAAGAAGTTGTCTAGTCTCCTTTTAAATCTCCCTATTGACTCCGCACTAACTACCTGATGACTGAGTCCATTCCAATCATCTACCACCCTATTGTGAACCAGTTTCTCCCTATTTCCTTTTTAAATCTACGCTTTTCCAGCTTGAATCCTTGACTTCTTGTTACTTATAGACGAAGAATGAAGGGTCGCTCTGAGATTTTGGTACATTGTCTGTCGTGCCTCGCTGGTGGGAAGACTTGCGACGATTAGGTTACTGCTGGCTAACAACCGTCAACCGCCTGCATCCCTGAGTAGCTTGGGCGGCAAACCTTGTTATCTCAGGGCTGTTGTGGTCACTTTCATTCCGTGTCTCCCGGCTGTTCTCCTTCAAGTGTTAAGTCTCTACCTCTGCTCTGCTGTCACCTGCCTTGCTCACTGCACCAGGCTCGCTGAGAACCACCTACTCTTCCTGTTTTGGTGGTGCATACAGTCACTCTATTTATTACATACAGTAACCTACATTTGGTGGTACATACAGTAACCTACATTTGGTGGTACATACAGTAACCTACATTTGGTGGTACATACAGTCACTCTATTTATTACATACAGTAACATACATTTGGTGGTACATACAGTAACATACATTTGGTGGTACATACAGTAACATACATTTGGTGGTACATACAGTAACATACATTTGGTGGTACATACAGTCACTCTATTTATTACATACAGTAACATACATTTGGTGGTACATACAGTAACATTATTTATTACATACAGTAACATACATTTGGTGGTACATACAGTAACATTATTTATTACATACAGTAACATACATTTGGTGGTACATACAGTAACCTACATTTGGTGGTACATACAGTCACTCTATTTATTACATACAGTAACATACATTTGCTGGTACATACAGTAACATACATTTGGTGGTACATACAGTAACATACATTTGGTGGTACATACAGTAACATACATTTGGTGGTACATACAGTAACATACATTTGGTGGTACATACAGTAACATACATTTGGTGGTACATACAGTAACATACATTTGGTGGTACATACAGTAACATACATTTGGTGGTACATACAGTAACATACATTTGGTGGTACATACAGTCACTCTATTTATTACATACAGTAACATACATTTGATGGTACATACAGTAACATACATTTGGTGGTACATACAGTCACTTTATTTATGACAAACAGTAACATACATTTGGTGGTACATACAGTCACTTTATTTATGACATACATTATCCTAGGCTACATTTGGTGGTACAAACAGTAACTACTATCTCTATCTCTATCTCTATCTTTATAACTCTATCTGGTATCTGTACTTGCACGAGTATATTTCCATACTGTATTGTTTTGTTGTGCATGGATTCTAACCTGTTATTGTTGTACTCATGATTAGAATGTTTAAAGGTCTGTTTTTATTATATTTGCTTCCTCCTCCTCCTCCTCCTCCTCCTCCTCCTCCTCCTCCTCCCCTCCTCCTCTTCCTCTTCCTCTCCTCTCCTCCTCCTCCTCCTCCTCCTCTCCTCCCCCTCCTCCTCCTCCTCTCCTCCTCCTCACTTCATCATTCTGTATCACTTCATTTCCGGCCAGCTTCGGCAGGAGGGATGGGTGGGTGGGGAGGAGCCTTCTACTTTACTATCCTTTCTCTCTTATTATCTAGTTAGTGTAGTGTAGTTCAATCAAACAGCCATGTCAGGACCTAATGATCGGTTGCTGTTTGTGTTTCCTTTGTAATCCTTGTAATCCTTTGTAATCCTTTGTAATCCTCTTCCTCCTTATCATCATCCTTCTTCTTACTCCTATTCATTATCATTATTCCTCCCTTTCAGCATGTTTATTTTCGTTAATTAGTACTCAGAACAAGACTTTCTTTTCTTATTAAGCCTCAGGGGAACTCAACTTTATATTCAGATTACTCGTCCTTTCAATTACAACTACTTAGAGGGCCTCGAGGGACGGCGTCTTGTTATTATTTCTTTTGTTCTTGTACTACGTTCTTTGTGTCTCTTTGTTCAGGCTTTGTTTTGTATTGGCTTTCTTGTGTTTAGTTTCGGGTCTTCGTGTGTGCGTGTGTGCGGGTGTGCGGTGTTGTACTGGGATTAAAGGTTTGTTATGAATTAATATCTCCTCACCCTACTCCTCTCTCTCTCTCTCTCTCTCTCTCTCTCTCTCTCTCTCTCTCTCTCTCTCTCTCTCTCTCTCTCTCTCTTCCCTCCTCCTTTCTCCTTCTCCTCCCTCCTCTCTCCTCCTCCTCTCCTTCCTCCTCCTCCTCCTCTCCTCCTCCTCCTCCTCCTCCTCCTCCTCCTCCTCCTCCTCCATCGTAAAATTCTCCGTAAAAATTATTTCAATGTTAGAGTTGTTGATCGATGCAACACGTTACCAGCAAATGTTGTCGATGCCAGCACAATAACTTCATTTAAAAACAGACTTGACGCGCACTGTAAAGTAAATGGGTATTGATATTGCCCTGCGAATTCATATTATAGTCCCCCGGATCGATTAGTGTTAGCGGTAGTTGTAGTTAGCATATTTCATATTCTATCATTCTTCACTACGAAACTTCCATGTTGCTATCTTCTTTAGGGACATGGTATAATTTTCCAACTGTCCTCTTACCGTAGATAACAGTAAAGTCGCCACCTGCAATCATGTCGCCAGCCGCCATATATTGCGAATTATAGCATTACTACAAATTTTTATGTGCCACTGAAGATAATACACAGTAGTTTATATCATGACTGTATAATCTACCCTGTTTCAGCGTTGTTTTATGCTTTGTATCTGCCAGTATATACAGTTTCAAATTTCACTACTCGTTTTTTTTCGGGCGACGACGACAGCGGTAGGACACTCAGTAAATAAACACTAGATGGCGACTTTTTTGTTGGTAGCCACTTTGTAGATATTTTTGTAATTTGTTCATTTATAGCCATACTATGACACAGATGAAGACACAAAATGACACAGACTCTCCAGATAGCCCCTTCTAACTTTCCTGAAATCATGGATGTAGAAATGTAAGTATTAACGCCACCACACGTCTGTAAACAGAAAAAAAAGTTGTCCTGGCGACTTTACTGTTATCTACGGTACATGTAGTTGATAGTTAGCAGTATGTAGTACAACAGATACCCTAGTTATGGACCAATAGGTCTCCTGGTGTCTGTTATTCCTATGTATTCCTACGTATTCCTCCTCCTCCTCCTCCTCCTCCTCCTCCTCCTCCTCCTCCTCCTCCTCCTCCTCCTCTTCACTGACTCGCCTCTTTATTAATCTCTTTAGCTTCGTCCTCTAATTTTAGACCCGAAGATAAATGAATTTCTCTTTTTTTGCTGTCCTGTTTTTTTATAGCTATATATTTTGTCATTCTTAAAATGTGTGTGTGTTTGAGTTTGTCTTGTTTGTGGTTTTTTTCTCACTCTCTTGTAACAAGTTTAAACACATACACACACACACACACACATACACACACACACACGGGGAGGCGGTAGCGGAGTGGTTAGCGTCTCCGACTGGCGTTCTCGGTGACCCGAGTTCGATCCCTGAAGAAAACCAAAACCTTTCTGCACCGTCGAGTGGCCTGAGAACACCCACATGCCCTGCCTATCAACTCTACCTTCGATTGCAGTGCATCGGAGGACACAGGGGGGCGGCATGAGCCTCTAATGATCTAATCACAGGCGTCACTAAGAATCCTGCCTGCGCCACCACGGGCGAGGACCAACCATCAGAGCCCTCAAGTGAACCTCCAGAGCCTACCATCCGAGCCCTGGGTCACCACTGCCTACAGGCGCTATAGGCACAAAATGTATTAAAAAACAAAAACCGCGCGATGGTCAGGTTGATAACCTGCTGGTCTGCCATTCTGTGGTAGGCGGTTCGAATCCTCACTGCTCCCGGGGATTTTTCACTCACAAATTCGGGCGGTTACTGTCCTCCTTGAACAAGGGGATGGGTGTGTGTGGTGTGTGAGGTCCCAGTATTACCCAAAGATCGGTAATAATGAGCTCCAAGCTCGCACCGGGAGGGTAAAACTGGCGATCGCGAGCCAGTTCGCGTGGCCAAGACCATGGGTGAATAACACACACCGTCAACAAAGCACTCGCACATAATACATCAACATCACCTTCAAGTTCCGAGATGAAAAGCTGCCTTGCACCTCATTCCTGTTGCCTGCCTTCCCGCGGGACCTGTGTGCCATGCCTTGCTTACTGAGCCTCGGAACACCCTCGTCTCCTAAGCCTTACTCATTGGTGCTAAAGGAGTTAAAAGAGTTAGAGGGTTGTGTAAGCCTTGTTGCCGTTTTCTTGTGTTATTTTTCTCAGTTTCTAACACACACACACACACGCACGCACACGCACACACACACACACACACACACACACACACACACACACACACACACACACGCACGCACGCACGCACGCACGCACGCACGCACGCACGCACGCACGCACGCACGCACGCACGCACGCACGCACACAAACACACACACCACACACAACACACACACACAACCACACACCACACACACACACACACAGCAACCACACAACCACCACACCACGCCACCACACACACACACACACACACACACACACACACAACACACACACACACACAGTTTCTAATATAAAAAGTTTGTCAAGGTATTTGGATTCTTTTCCATGTTTTTATTTTGCAAGGTTTCTTTATCAAGGTGTATTTTTTCCGCATTCCTCTCTCTTATTTCCGGGAGAAAAATGTATTTGTGGTGGAATTATAATTTTTTTTTCTCGTGTTATGGAAATCAGTCCCTATAAAAATATAATGGCAGATTTTTTTAACCAGAAAAAAATATAAGTCCACCACTGTTATATTTTTTCCAAGGATTATTATAGAACAAAAGAAAAAAAGTGAAATATTAAAATACTCTCATAAATAAAGAAGCCTATAGAGTAACACCTATTATTTTTATAGCTAGGTGTCAAACTCTTCACCGTGTATTTATTCCTCCTCCTCCTCCTCCTCCTCCTCCTCCTCCTCCTCCTCCTCTCCATTAATTATCAACGTAACCTTTTTCATACGTTTTCTATTCGATTGTATCTTTATTTCATATACTTAACGTCACTTTCTCCTTCCTTCTCTCCTTCTCCCTCCTTCTCCTCTATACATTTCGTAACCTTTTTTTAGTGTGTGTGTATGTGTGTGTGTGTGTGTTGTGTGTGTGTGTGTGTGTGTGTGTGTGTGTGTGTGTGTGTGTGTGTGTGTGTGTGTGTGTGTATTCATCTAGTTGTATTCATCTAGTTGTATTTTACAGGGCCTGAGCCGCCCGTCTGTTTTCGCTCCGCCCGGGGATCGAACTGTGGCCACCGAGAGACACGGTGTCTCTCGGTGGTCTCGATCGAACCCGGGACTTCTCGGTTGTGAGTCGAGTGTGCTAGCCGCTACACTACGGAGTTCCCCACTGTGTGTGTGTGTGTGTGCTTACTATTTCTGTACTTGTCATGAGTGTTAAGTATCAAGGTTAGATTTCCTCCCCAAGGCACCTAACCTATACAGCGGCTTTGTTTCCTCCCCTATTGCGTGTGATTGTAAGCCATCGATTAGTCCGTCATCCAGGCTGCTCCTAAACTCTGGTAAATACCGGGACGCCCCTCCGCCTTTAAGGTCTTTCCCTTCACCCTCTCAAACTCTCGAAACTCTTCCAGAAGGAGATTACGAAAAGTCCATCACGGCTTTGTGCGACGTGTTCCCTCCGCCGCCAACAACACACACACCACTAGGCTGCCTAAAACACGCATTTTTACTACGCTCTGTCAATAGATGAAGTAATTAATCGCTGCTTAGGCTATATGTTACAAAATGACATGCATTTATTTCCCTTGGGTATGCTTGAAAACACAAATGTCCTACTCTTTGTCAATAGATAAATCAAATAATTGCTGGTAAGGCAATATGTTACTAAATGTCATGCTTGAAAACACACAAAAATCCTACTCTTTGTCAATAGAGAAAGCAAATACTCGCTGGTACTCTTATGCTACAAAATTACATGCTTGAATACCCAAAAATGTCCTACTCTTTGTCAGAAGATAAAGCAAATAATCTCAGTTTTTTTTATATATTTTTAGTCTATGCAACAAAATTACATGCATATATTTCCCTTGGGTATGCTTGAACACACACATGTCCTACGCTTTGTCAATAGATCAAGGAAATAATCGCTGGTTAGTCTATGCTACAAAATTACATGCATATATTTCGCTTATGCTTGAACAAAACAAATGTCCTACTCTTTGTCAATAGATTAATCAAATAATTGCTGGTTAGGCAATATGTTACAAAATGTCATGCTTGAAAACACACAAAAATCCTACTCTTTGTCAATAGAGAAAGCAAATACTCGCTGGTACTCTTATGCTCTTGGGTATGCTTGAACACACACATGTCCTACGCTTTGTCAATAGATCAAGGAAATAATCGCTGGTTAGTCTATGCTACAAAATTACATGCATATATTTCGCTCATGCTTGAAAACACAAAAATCCTACTCTTTGTCAATAGAGATAGCAAATACTCGCTGGTACTCTTATGCTACAAAATTACATGCTTGAATAGCCAAAAATGTCCTACTCTTTGTTAGTAGATAAAGCAAACAATCTCAGTTTTTATATTTTTTTAGTCTATGCAACAAAATTACATGCATATAGTTCCCTTGGGTATGCTTGAAAACCCAAAATTAATGTCCTACTCTTTGTTAAATAAATAAAGTAAATAATCGCTGTTTAGTTTGCATATGCTACAAAATTTCATGCATATATTTCCCTTGGGTATGCTTGAAAACACAAATGTCCTACGCTTTGTCAATAGATCAAGAAAATAATGGCTGTTTAGTTTGCATATGCTACAAAATTTCATGCATATATTTCCCTTGGGTATGCTTGAACACACAAATGTCCTACGCTTTGTCAATAGATAAATCAAATAATCGTTGGTTAGTCTATGCTACAAAATTACATGCGTGAAAACACAGAAATGTCCTACTCTTTGTTAGTAGATAAAGCAAATAATCGCATTTTTTTATATATTTTTTTAGTCTATGCTACAAAATTACATGCATATATTTCTCTTATGCTTAAAAACACAAAAAATATCGTACTCTTTGTCAATAGATAAAGCAAATAATGGCTGTTTAGTCTATGCTACAAAATTACATGGCTATATTTCGCTATGATTGAAGGATAGGTAGCGGGTTGTGGCTCCTTAACTTACACCCCAGGGCAGGTAAATGATCCCCTGCTGTATTTACCTGGCCGAGACTCCTCCATTTTTTCATGCGTAAGATCTGGCATTACCTACAAAGTCCTACATTGTATCTAATCTGTATTGTGAGGAAGAACAGTCAACCTTCAGAGACCTTCCATTAGGGTCCCTTTAGGTCGACGTAAAGTAACTTCTTATGGACACACTAACGAGTCATCTGTCTGTAATTGAAGGCAAGATCCAGGAAGCTCGTCTCCATGTCATGTCTCATTGTCATGTCATCATTTCAAAGGAAGCTTTTGCAAATTATCGTGAAGAAATGTAATACAACATGATGAAATGTTGCTTATAAACGATATTATTTTTAAAGCATAACGATGTCTATAATGAATAGGGTGGTGTCTTCAGTGTGGTGTCTATAGTGTGGTGTCTTTAGTGTGGTGTCAGGTCTTTAGTGTGGTGTCTTTAGTGTGGTGTCTTTAGTGTGGTGTCTTTAGTGTGGTGTCAGTTGTCTTTAGTGTGGTGTCTTTAGTGTGGTGTCAGTTGTCTTTAGTGTGGTGTCTTTAGTGTGGTGTCTTTAGTGTGGTGTCAGTTGTCTTTAGTGTGGTGTCTTTAGTGTGGTGTCTTTAGTGTGGTGTCTTTAGTGTGGTGTCAGTTGTCTTTAGTGTGGTGTCTTTAGTGTGGTGTCTTAGTGTGGTGTCTTTAGTGTGGTGTCTTTAGTGTGGTGTCTTTAGTGTGGTGTCTGTCTTTAGTGTGGTGTCTGTCTTTAGTGTGGTGTCTTTAGTGTGGTGTCTTTAGTGTGGTGTCTATAGTGTGGTGTCTGTCTTTAGTGTGGTGTCTATAGTGTGGTGTCTTTAGTGTGGTGTCTTTAGTGTGGTGTCTTTAGTGTGGTGTCTTTAGTGTGGTGTCTTTAGTGTGGTGTCTTTAGTGTGGTGTCTTTAGTGTGGTGTCTTTAGTGTGGTGTCTTAGTGTGGTGTCTTTAGTGTGGTGTCTTTAGTGTGGTGTCTTTAGTGTGGTGTCTGTAGTGTGGTGTCCTTTAGTGTGGTGTCTTTAGTGTGGTGTCTAGTGTGGGTCTTTAGTGTGGTGTCAGTGTCTTTAGTGTGGTGTCTTTAGTGTGGTGTCTTTAGTGTGGCTGTCTTTAGTGTGGTGTTCTATTAGTGTGTGCTGTAGTAGTAGTTTTTGGTGTCCGTTAGTGTGGTGTCTTTAGTGTGTTTTGTGTCTTTAGTGATGGTTTCTTTAGTGTGGTGTCTTAGAGTGTTTATGTGTGTCTTTAGTGTGGTTGTCTTTAGTGTGGGTGTCTTAGTAGTGTGTGTGTGTCTATAGTGTGGTGTCTATATTGTGGTGTCTTTAGTGTGGTGGCTTTATGTTGGTGTCTTTAGTGTGGTGTCTTTAGTGTGGTGTCTTTAGTGTGGTGTCTTTAGTGTGGTGTCTTTAAGTGTGGCTCTTTAGTGTAGTGTCAGGTGTCTTTTAGTGTGGTGTCTTTAGGTGGTGTCTTTAGTGTGGTGTCTTAGTGTGGTGTCTTTAGTGTGGTGTCTTTAGTGTGGTGTCTGTTAGTGTGCGTCTTTAAGTGTGGTTGTCTTTAGTGTGGCTTCTTTAGTGTGGTGTCTTAGTGTGGTGTCTTTAGTGTGGTTGTCTTTAGTGTGGTGTCTTTAGTGTGGTGTCTTCATGTGGTGTCTTTAGTGTGGTGTCTTTAGTGTGGTGTCTTTAGTGTGGTGTCTAGTGTGGTGTCTTTAACGTGGTGTCTAGTGTGGTGTCTTTAGTGTGGCGTCTTTAGTGTGGTGTAGAAATATACTATCTACAGTAAGGTGTGTTGTAGAAGTAGCTTTTTGTAGTTGTCAGCAGAGAGGATAATTGTTAAGCTGTTCTGTATAGGAGGTCGTGTTTTCTGTAGAGCTCTGTGGAGTAGAAGTAGGTTTATCTGTAGTAGTGTGTGTTGTAGAAGTAGGCTTTTTTGTAGTTCACTGTAGAGATGATATTTTTTAAGATGTTCCGTATAGGGGATGCTTTCTGTAGTTCTGTAGTGTGCTGTAGAATTAAGCTATACAGTTATGTGTGTTGTAGGTAGCAGGAGGCTTTTATGTAGGTGACTGTAGACATGATGTTTTTAAAGTTATTCCGTATAGGGGTGGTATTTCTGTAGTGTTCTGTGGTTTTGTAGTTCACTGTATAGAGGATATTTTTATAAAGTTGTTCCGTAAGCCTCTTGTAGCTTCCTTATTTTCTTATGTTCTTATGTTCTTATGTTCTTATGTATAGGGGTGGTATTTCTGTAGTGTTCTGGGGTTTTGTAGTTCACTGTAGAGAGGATTTTTTTATAAAGATGTTCCGTATAGGGGTTGGGCTTTCTGTAGACTGGTGTAGAAGTAGGTTATCTGTAGTAGGATCTGTAGAGACTTGGGTGTAGGCAGCGATTAGCATCTTCATCGTTTAGGAGAGGAGGTCGTCACTGCGCCAGGGGTTTTACGAGGACCTCTCTGCCAAGACTTAGTGATTTGTGACGGCCTGTGTGTGTGTGTGTGTGGGGGTGTTTGTAGGTGTTTTGTGGTGTGTGTGTCTGTCTGTCTGTCTGTCTGTGAGTGTGTGTGTGTGTGTGTTTGTTTGTAGGTGTTTGTGTGTGTGTGTGTGTCTGTCTGTCTGTCTGTCTGTCTGTGAGTGTGTGTGCGTGTGTGTGTTTGTTTGTAGGTGTTTGTGTGTCTGTGTGTGTGTGTGTGTCTGTCTGTCTGTCTGTCTGTCTGTGAGTGTGTGTGTGTGTGTGTGTGTGTGTGTGTGTGTGTGTGTGTGTGTGTAAAGGTCTATCTGTCCACTCGTCCAAAATCTAGTTGTTCTCTATTCTTATATCTTCAATTTATGTCTTCCTCTCTTTCTTTTTCTTTCTCTCTCTAAAAATCTAGTTCTCTCTCTCTCTCTCTCTCTCTCTCTCTCTCTCTCTCTCTCTCTCTCTCTCTCTCTCTCTCTCTCTCGTGCGTATATTTATTGTCTAGGAAGAGGAATAAGTAATAGGCAAGTCAGGAAGTAAAAGAGGAGGAGGAGTCAGGAAGTAAAGGAGGAGGAGGAGGAGTCAGGAATTAAAGGAGGAGGAGCCAGGAAGTAAAGGAGGAGGAGGAGGAACCAGGAAGTACAGGAGGAGGAGGAAGCAGGAAGTAAAGGAGGAGGAGGAGGAGCCAGGAAGTAAGAGGAGGAGGAGGAGCCAGGAAGTAAAGGAGGAGGAGGAGGAGCCAGGAAGTAAAGGAGGAGGAGGAAGCAGGAAGTAAGGAGGAGGAGGAGGAGGAGCCAGGAAGTAAGGGAGGAGGAGGAACCGTGACTTGAACTCCGGTATTTTGATGGCTCTATCGATTGACGCGAGTATGATAACTTTATTCTTTCTTTGCATATATTTTCTCGGCCATTCTTCATTGTTTCACTTTTTGGCCACCCTTTTGTATTGTGTGTGTGTGTGTGTGTGTGGGTGTGTGTGTGTGTGTGTCTGTGTGTGTGGGTGTGTGTGTGTGTGTGTGTGGGTGTGTGTGTGTGTGTGTGTGTGTGGGTGTGTGTGTGGGTGTGTGTGTGTGTGTGGTCGTAATAGTATGTTTTTTAATCCTGTGCTGCAAATATTGATCTCTATACTTTTATTTATTTTATTTTATTTTATTATTTCATGCAAGTTTGTTCTTTGTAATACTTTTTAATCCGTGCACTTGTGATGGAACGTTTGCAGGGAATTGTGAGGCCGTTAACACACACACACACACACACCCACACACCCACACACCCACACACCCACACACGCACACACAGACACACACACACACACAGCCTATCTGTAATGGCTTAATTGCTTTGACTCACCTCTATGTACCGCCGTTAAAACACAACTCACCTGTACTAGTGTGTGTGTGTGTGTGTGTGTGTGTGTGTGTGTGTGTGTGTGTGTGTGTGTGTGTGTGTGTGCTTCATAATATTTCGTCATTTTTCTCTACATTAGGCACGCGAGTCATGGAGTTTGAATGGTCGTTGTGCGTTGTGCAATACGTAGCTGAGCGTTAATGACTGCAAAATGCTCGAAGGGTTTATAGACATAGAAAAGTCCATTACTGTGTGTGTGTGTGTGTGTGTGTGTGTGTGGTGTGAGAGAGAGAGAGAGAGAGAGAGAGAGAGAGAGAGAGAGAGAGAGAGAGAGAGAGAGAGAGAGAGAGAGAGAGAGAGAGAGAGAGAGAGAGAGAGAGTTAAATAGACAGACACAGACACAGACAGAAAGAGAGGCAGAGCGATAAAGAAACAGACAGACAGAGAGAGAGAGAGAGAGAGAGAGAGAGAGAGAGAGAGAGAGAGAGAGAGAGAGAGAGAGAGAGAGAGAGAGAGAGAGAGAGTAAGAGAGAGAGAGAGAGAGAGAGAGAGTATTTACCTTGTATTTCGTGATTGGTTCCCGTTCTTTTATGTGAATCGGAAGGTATTTGGATTATTTTCTCATGTTTTGATAATTCCGGTGCGTGCTCTGATGACGTAAAAGTGCCTTGTTCTTTGCATAGATTTGTATTTTAACTACGTATGTGTGTATGTGTGTGCGTATTTCTGACTGCTGTGTACGTTATTATGCGTACCTTGCTAGTGTGTGTGTGTGTGTGTTGTCTGGAAGGTCAGTTTCATGTCTGTGTGTGTGTGTGTGTGTGTGTGTGTTGTCTGGAAGGTCAGTTTCGTGTGTGTGTGTGTTTTGTGTGTTCTGAAAGGTCAGTATCGCGCGTGACATTTTGCAGGGTACGAAAAAATTCATGGTATATTGAGCGTATCAGGAAGGAAGGGAGGGAGAAAGGTAAAGAGTGTGCCTGATGACTGATGACTGACAACAAACGCACAATGATAACATGACCGTACATGACGCAGACGACGCCGGAAGTGACGCAGAACGGTGAAAATGCTAGACAGTTCACACACACACACACACACACACACACACACACACACACACACACACACACACACACACACACACACACACACACACACACACACACAGGGTACTCCGTAGTGTAGTGGTTAGCACGCTCGGCTCACAACCGAGAAGTCCCGGGTTCGATCCCCGGGCGGAGCGGAAACAGATGGGTTGTTTCCTTAAAACCCGAGCCCCTGTCCACCCAGCAGTGAATGGGTACCGGGTGTTAGCCGGGGTTTGTGACCTGCTCTCCGGGGTGGTGGCTTCGGCCAACACAAAGCACTAAGGATGAATGATAAAAATGTTGATATGGAGACGGGGCCACACGAGCATTGCTCTGGCTCTGTAAAATACAACTAGACAACTAGATGAATACACACACACACACACACACACACACACACACACACACACACACACACACACACACACACACACACACACACACACACACACACACAGTCACCATATCCACACCACCACACCTGTCATGACTTATGAACGATATCGAAAAATGCGTCACAGTTCTATAGACATTCGCGTATACCCACAGTCTATACGTATACCACAGAAACAGTCGTGTATGTGTGTGTGTGTGTGTGTGTTTGTGTATGTGTCTGAATTTAGCTTTTTAAAGGTCCCAAATTAAGTCTGTATAGATCGTCCAAAGTTTAACAATCCCGATGATGTACTATTTCGATGACAGATAAATTTATAACTAAACCCTAAAGCCGAAGATATAGTTTATAAAAGTTTAAATCCTTGAGACCCAGAACGTAATTTCCATTGTAATTTGGGCACCATTAGACGATTTTAATTAATATAGGAAAGCAATATAGATATGACCTGTTTAGTATTCTTGTCCACTAGCTAATTTGGTATATTAAGTTATTTTTCGTAATTGTATGGCTAACAGATGATTTTATATAGCAAAGGAAAGATCTGGGCGTGAAGGGGTAAAATGTAAAATGTGTATGTGTAAGTGTGTGAGTGTAAATGTGTATGTGTAAATGTGTATGTGTAAATGTGTGAGTGTAAATGTGTGAGTGTAAATGTGTATGTGTAAATGTGTATGTGTAAATGTGTGAGTGTAAATGTGTATGTGTAAATGTGTGTATGTAAATGTGTATGTGTAAATGTGTGTGTGTAAATGTGTGAGTGTAAATGTGTATGTGTAAATGTGTGAGTGTAAATGTGTATGTGTAAATGTGTGTGTGTAAATGTGTATGTGTAAATGTGTATGTGTAAATGTGTATGTGTAAATGTGTATGTGTAAATGTGTATGTGTAAATGTGTATGTGTAAATGTGTATGTGTAAATGTGTATGTGTAAATGTGTGTGTGTAAATGTGTATGTGTAAATGTGTATGTGTAAATGTGTGTGTAAATGTGTATGTGTAAATGTGTATGTGTAAATGTGTATGTGTAAATGTGTATGTGTAAATGTGTGTGTGTAAATGTGTATGTGTAAATGTGTATGTGTAAATGTGTGTGTGTAAATGTGTGTGTGTAAATGTGTATGTGTAAATGTGTGTGTGTAAATGTGTATGTGTAAATGTGTATGTGTAAATGTGTATGTGTAAATGTGTGTATGTAAATGTGTGTATGTAAATGTGTATGTGTAAATGTGTATGTGTAAATGTGTATGTGTAAATGTGTATGTGTAAATGTGTGTGTGTAAATGTGTATGTGTAAATGTGTGTGTGTAAATGTGTATGTGTAAATGTGTGTGTGTAAATGTGTATGTGTAAATGTGTGTGTGTAAATGTGTGTGTGTAAATGTGTGTGTGTAAATGTGTGTGTGTAAATGTGTGTGTGTAAATGTGTGTGTGTAAATGTGTGAGTGTAAATGTGTGTGTGTAAATGTGTATGTGTAAATGTGTGAGTGTAAATGTGTATGTGTAAATGTGTGTGTGTAAATGTGTGTGTGTAAATGTGTATGTGTAAATGTGTATGTGTAAATGTGTGTGTGTAAATGTGTATGTGTAAATGTGTATGTGTAAATGTGTGTATGTAAATGTGTATGTGTAAATGTGTATGTGTAAATGTGTATGTGTATGTGTAAATGTGTATGTGTAAATGTGTATGTGTAAATGTGTGTGTGTAAATGTGTGTGTAAATGTGTGTGTGTAAATGTGTATGTGTAAATGTGTATGTGTAAATGTGTGTGTGTAAATGTGTGTGTGTAAATGTGTATGTGTAAATGTGTGTGTGTAAATGTGTATGTGTAAATGTGTATGTGTAAATGTGTGTGTGTAAATGTGTGTGTGTAAATGTGTGTGTGTAAATGTGTATGTGTAAATGTGTATGTGTAAATGTGTGTGTGTAAATGTGTATGTGTAAATGTGTATGTGTAAATGTGTATGTGTAAATGTGTGTGTAAATGTGTGTGTGTAAATGTGTGTGTGTAAATGTGTGTGTGTAAATGTGTATGTGTAAATGTGTATGTGTAAATGTGTGTGTAAATGTGTGTGTGTAAATGTGTATGTGTAAATGTGTATGTGTAAATGTGTATGTGTAAATGTGTGTGTGTAAATGTGTATGTGTAAATGTGTGTGTGTAAATGTGTATGTGTAAATGTGTGTGTGTAAATGTGTGTATGTAAATGTGTATGTGTAAATGTGTATGTGTAAATGTGTATGTGTAAATGTGTGTGTGTAAATGTGTATGTGTAAATGTGTGTGTGTAAATGTGTATGTGTAAATGTGTGTATGTAAATGTGTATGTGTAAATGTGTGTATGTAAATGTGTATGTGTAAATGTGTGTGTGTAAATGTGTGTGTGTAAATGTGTATGTGTAAATGTGTGT
>JACEEZ010002720.1:150000-182500 GCA_016584305.1 Chionoecetes opilio
AAAACGAGGAAGAAAATGAGGAAGTAAAAGAGGAAGAAAACGAGGAAGAAAATGAGGAAGAAAATGAAGAAGAAAACGAGGAAGAAAATGAAGAAGAAAACGAGGAAGAAAATGAGGAAGAAAATGAGGAAGTAAAAGAGGAAGTAAAAGAGGAAGAAAATGAGGAAGAAAATGAGGAAGAAAACGAGGAAGAAAACGAAAAAAATGTGGAAGAAAATGAGGAAGAAAATGAGGAAGAAAACGAAGAATTAAATGAGGAAGAAAATGAGGAAGTAAATGAGGAAGAAAATGAGGAAGAAAACGAAGAATTAAATGAGGAAGAAAATGAGGAAGTAAATGAGGAAGAAAATGAGGAAGAAAATGAGGAAGTACAAGAGATCGAAAAACGAAAAATGGGAAAAATGAACACGATGAAGAAAATATAGACGAGAGAAAACACAAAGGAGGAAGAGAAGGAGTAAGCAAGTGAGGAGGAGTAAGCGATACCAAGAGTCACAAGAAGAGTAGCAACAAGAGGAAGAGAAGGAGTAAGAGAGATCAAGAGTAACAAGAAGAGGAATTCACTACTGTCATCACCTCATTCACTACTGTCATCACCTCATTCACTACTGTCATCACCTCATTCACTACTGTCATCACCTCATTCACTTCTGTCATCATCTCATTCACTACTGTCATCACCTCATTCACTTCTGTCATCACCTCATTCACTACTGTCATCACCTCATTCACTACTGTCATCACCTCATTCACTACCTACTGTCATCACCTCATTCACTACTGTCATCACCTCATTCACTACTGTCATCACCTCATTCACTACTGTCATCACCTCATTCACTACTGTCATCACCTAATTCACTACTGTCATCACCTAATTCACTACTCATCACCTAAGAATCATCTAAGAAAATGAGAAGTAAGAGAGATAAAGAGTAACAAGAAAATGAGAAACAAGACGAAGAAAAAGGAGTAAGAAATTAAGAGTAAGAGAAATCAGGAGTAGCGGGTCACAGGTCGCGGGACAAGGAGTGGTGTGTCTGGACGCGGGAATCTGGTCACCCACACAAAGAAGTCACTCTGAGAGCCCTTGAACCTGGCCTCGGAGACAAGTGGCGACCGCGAGGGTACCGAGAACCAGGGCAAGATGAGGGTGTAAGGGGGAGGAAGGCTAGGTAGAATAATGAAGGAAGGGAGTGAGGGAAAGGATGGGAAAGGAGGATAGGAAGAGTAATGGAGGAGAATGGGTAGGAAGGGTAAGGGAAGGAAGGCAAGGCAGAGAATAGAGTAATGAAGGAAGGAAGGAAGGGGAATGGGTAGGAAGAAGAAGGGTAAGGGAAGGAAGGCAAGGCTAAGGAGAGTAATGAAGGAAGGAAGGAAGGGGAAGGGGTAGGAAGAGGAAGGGTAAGGGAAGGAAGGCTAGGCAGAGAGTAGAGTAATGAAGGAAGGAAGGAAGGGGAAGGGGTAGGAAGAGAAGGGTAAGGGAAGGAAGGTAGGCAGAGAGTAGAGTAATGAAGGAAGGAAGGAAGGGGAATGGGTAGGAAGAAGAAGGATATGGGAAGGAAGGCTAGGCAGAGAGGAGAGTAATGAAGGAAGGAAGGAAGGGGAAGGGGTAGGAAGAAGAAGGGTAAGGGAAGGAAGGCTAGGCAGAGAGTAGAGTAATGAAGGAAGGAAGGAAGGGGAATGGGTAGGAAGAAGAAGGGTAAGGGAAGGAAGGCTAGGCAGAGAGGAGAGTAATGAAGGAAGGAAGGAAGGGGAAGGGGTAGGAAGAGGAGGGAAGGAAGGATGGTAAGAAGAAAAGGAGGCAGAGAGGATTTTAATGAAGGAAGAGGAAAGGTAAGGGAAGGAAGGATAGTTAGAAGGGAGGAGGCAAAGGAGGAAGGCTAGGTAGAGAGCAGAGTAATGAAGGAAGAGAGAAGGGGAAAGAAGAAAGGATGGGAATGGTAAGGGAAGGAAGGGAGTAACACAAGAAGAGGGAGGGTAGTAATACAACACACACACACACACACACACACACACACACACACACACACACACACACACACACAAGAGGGTAGTAACTTGTACACACTCAGAAATAAGGGGTATATTAAGGGTAGAATTGTTACATCGCACCATCACTACCCTTTTTATACCCTATGTCCAGGCTGGAGGGTAGATGCTGCCGAGTATACCCTTCATCTACCCTTTATCTACCCTTTTTAGATGAGTAAGGGTATATTTGGGGTTGGAAAAGGGTATATTTGCGGTTGGAAAAGGGTATATTTGCGGTTGGAAAAGGGTATATTTGTAAGGGTAGAAAAAGGGTAGCAGTATTTTATCACTACAAATACCCTTTTTCTACCCTTTATCTACCCTTTTTAGACGAGAGGGTTGCAAAAGGGTATATTTGGGGTTTGAAAAGGGTATATTTGGGGTTACAAAAGGGTATATTTGTAAGGGTAGAAAAAGGGTAGCAGTATTTTATCACTACAAATTCCCTTTTTCTACCCTTTTCCTACCCTTTTTTTCTAAGAGTGGAGGAGTAGAGGAGTAATAGAGAGAAGGAAAGGGTGGGAAGGGAAGTAAGGGGGAAAGGAATGGGAGATGGGAAGGGTAAGAAGGGAATAAGGGAAAGGATGGACTAATGGAGAGAAGGAAGGGGTGGGAAGGGAAGTAAGGGAAGAGAGAAAGAAAGATAGGAAGGGTAAGAAAGGAGTCAGAGAAGGAGGAGTAACAAACACATGGAGGGAAAAGGAAGTGGTAGACAGCTGTGGAAAATAAATGTTTTCTGGAGATGTAAGGTGACATGGAAGAGGTTACTGTTATTCCTCCTCCTCCTCCTCCTCCTCCTCCTCCTCCCCTCCTCCTCCTCCTCCTCCTCCTCCTCCTCCTCCTCCTCCTCCTCCTCCTCCTCGTCGCTGCAAAGGACTAATTAAGTCTAAAAAGCGCGAGTATGAAGAAAAAATTGCAAAGGAATCCAAATCAAACCCGAAAAGGTTCTTTCAATACGTTCGAAGTAAGAAAAACGTCAAAACAAGTATTGGACCACTGAAAGATAATAATAATATCTTGGTAAATGATAATAAGAGTATGGCGTTCGTACTCAATGAATACTTTAATGCGGTATTTATTAAAGAAGACGAAACTCCATTACCAGAACCAGTAAACATGTATGCAGGACTCGAAAGGGATAGACTGGTAATAGGAGAGATAACAGTAGACGAAATATCAAAATATTTGCTGAAACTTGACCCAGCAAAATCCGTGGGGGTGGACGAAATCTCGCCGCGACTACTTCGCGAATGTCACAGTCAACTTTCGCTCCCATTAAAGATTATTTTCAATAAATCGCTATGTGAAAAAAATGTTCCTAGTATGTGGAAATTAGCTAATGTTACACCAATATTCAAGAAAGGGAGTAAGAGCCTCGCAAGTAATTATCGCCCAATTAGTCTAACGTCCGTGATTGTTAAACTATTTGAGAAAATATTGCGGGATAAAATAGTGTCTTTTCTCGATGAAAATAACTCAATACTAAACTCCCAGCATGGATTTCGAAATAAGAGATCCTGCTTAACAAACCTACTGGATTTTTTTAATGTCATTTATTCAAACTGGGACGCTAAAATTCCCTCGGATGTAATATACCTTGATTTTCAGAAAGCCTTCGATACAGTTCCACATAAGCGACTGTTGACCAAGCTAAGGGCACATGGCATAGGAGAGCAATTATGTTCATGGATTGGCGATTGGCTTTCAAATCGTAAACAACGGGTAGTAATAAATGGTGAGGCATCTGATTGGTTAGATGTCACTAGTGGGGTGCCTCAGGGCTCGGTCTTGGGTCCTACTCTTTTTCTGATATATATCAACGATCTGGACTGCGGACTTGTATCTAAAATATCAAAATTTGCAGATGACACCAAATTAGGCGGTAAAGCATATACTAGAGAAAACTGCGAACTCATACAAAGTGATCTCGACAAACTATCAGATTGGAGTGATAAATGGCTATTAAAATTCAATTCCGATAAATGTAAAGTAATGCATATAGGCAACGATAACCTCAAATATAACTATCAAATGCAAAATAAATCGTTAACTGAAGTACAGCAGGAAAAGGATCTAGGTGTCATCATCAGTAATGATCTGAAAACCAGTTCGCATTGCCTAGCTGCCAGTAAAAAGGCAAATATGATGTTGGGCTTTATTAAACGTAACTTTGAACATAAAACTCCGAAAGTAATGACACAATTATACACGTCCTTGGTTAGGCCGCACTTGGAATATGCCGTTCAATTCTGGTCGCCCTGTTTCGTAAAAGATCAAGCCAAATTGGAATCAGTGCAAAGAAGAGCAACCAAACAAATTCCATCACTGCGAAATTCATCTTATGAAGAGAGACTGCGGAAACTTAATATGTTTTCCTTAAAATATCGTAGAATCCGTGGGGACTTGATAGAAACCTTTAAGATCCTAAAAGGTTTTGATGTCATTAATCAAGAGGACCTATTCGAGCTTTCAACTCAAGTGACAACAAGAAATAATGGTTTAAAACTAAACGGTCAACGTTGCATCACCAATCTCCGTAAAAATTATTTCAATGTTAGAGTCGTTGATCGATGGAATAAGTTACCAGCAAATGTTGTCGGAGCCAACACAATAACTACATTCAAAAACAGACTTGACGCGCACTGTAAAGTAAATGGGTATTGATAGTGCGAATTCGTATCTAGTCCCCCGTATCGATTAGTTGTAGTGGTAGTGGTAGTTGTAGTTAGTATTTTTCATATCCTATCATTCTGCACTATGAAACTTCCATGTTCCTATCCTCTTTAGGGACATGGTATCATTTTCCAACTGTTTTCTTACAAGTAGTTGATAGTTAGTAGTATGTAGTTCAGCAGATACCCTCGCTATGGACCAATAGGTCTCCTGGTGTCTGTTACTCCTATGTAATCCTATGTAATCCTCCTACGAAAATCGGCTCAAAGAACTTAACTTATTCCCACTAACAAAACGAAGGATAAGAGGTGACCTCATCGAAGTATTTAAAATCTTCAACGGATTTACGAACGTAGTCCCAGAAAATCTTTTCACGCTAGACCGGTCAAGCTCAACTAGAAACAACGGATTTAAAATAAGCAGGAAACGGTTTGTAACGAACGAAGCAAAGTACTTCTTCACAAACCGTGTTGTAAACGTATGGAATGGGCTGCCGTCAGACGTAGTAAACTCAAATACAATAGAATCATTTAAAAGTCGCCTCGATAAATATTTCATATCAAATCCCCGGTTGTCACTGTTTATCTCGGAATAATAAATTTATCTCGCGGGCCTCTGAAACTTCCTCTCATTGCGTAAAATGATTGCGAGTCGCGTCTACACAACCCCTCCCACACGTCTCAGACAGCCCCGAGTAAACGGTCACTACTACAACTTTTGACCTGTGACGGGCTGTGGTTCAGTAAGGGCCCTGTCAGTTAGTGACCACCATCGGGATTTATATACCAGGGGTCACTGCTGCAGGGGGCATTGAAGTGCACGGCGTCCTACTTGGAAAGTGCACTACCGCAGTGGATTGAAACGGAGCTGGGGCCTGATTGACTGCTGCCTCCCAAGAAAGCGCCAGGCAAGGCTGCCGCACCACCCCTGAACTTCCACACTGAGCCTACACCAACACTACATTAGACCTCATAACACACACAGATAGCCCCGAGTTAACGGTTACCACTACTACTCTCGACCTGTGACGGGCTGTGGTTCAGTTAGGGTCCTGACAGTTAGTGACCACCATCGGGATTTAAGGTACCAGGGGTCACTGCTGCAGGAGGCATTGAAGTGTACGGCGTCCTACATGGAAAGTACACAATCCGCAGTGGATTGAACGGAGCTGGGGCCTGATTGACTGCTGCCTCCCAAGAAAGCGCCAGGCAAGGCTGCCGCACCACCCTTGAACCTCCACACTGTGTTCACACCATTACAAAACACACATAACATGACCTATCTATCAAGCACTAAACCTACCCCCACAAACTAGTAGTAGTTAGCCATAGATTACAGCTTTCAACTTTCCTCACAAATTCCATGCAGTTTTTCTATATTGCATGGTATCACTTCTTTTCCGGCCAGCTTCGGCTGGAGGGATGGGTGGGTGAGGAGGAGCCTTCTACTTCCTATCCTTTCTCTCTTATTATCTAGTTAGTGTAGTATAGTTAAAGCAAACAGTCTTGTAAGGACCTATCGGTCTGTTGCTGTTTGTGTTTCCTTTGTATTCCTTTGTATTCCTCCTCCTCCTCCTCCAACTCTTCGTCCTCCTCTTCGTCCTCCTCTCTATCAAACAGACACCTAACCAAATGAAAGGTGTTAAGGCTAGAAAATCTCCTCCTCCTCCTCCTCCTCCTCCTCCTCCTCCTCCTCCTCCTCCTCCTCCTCCTCCTCCTCCTCCTCCTCCTCCTCCTCCTCCTCCTCCTCCTTGTCTTCCTCGTTTGGCGTTACAGGGGCACTTGGAAGGGAAGGAGATAGGCTTCTGAAAACGACCATCAACTCGAGGAAATAGATGTCGTGTTCCTCCACAAGATTGAGGGAGAGAGGGAAGAAAGGGGATATCTCTCTCTCTATATCTCTCTCTCTCTCTCTCTCTCTCTCTCTCTCTCTCTCTCTCTCTTCTCTCTCCTCTCTCTCTCTCTCTCTCTCTCTTTATACTTTATTGTTGAATTCTTATAGGTTTTACAGCCAGGAGCTTCAGCTGGATTACTGAGAACTTTCTTTGACTTCAGGAATGTGTAGATTATTCCTAGCTTAACATACATACATGGGTTACTATTCTAATTTTATATTTCTCTACTGTCTCGTATTCTCTCTCTCTCTCTCTCTCTCTCTCTCTCTCTCTCTCTCTCTCTCTCTCTCTCTCTCTCTCTCTCTCTCTCTCTCTCTCTCTCTCTCTCTCTCTCTCTCTCTCTTTATACTTTATTGTTGAATTCTTATAGGTTTTACAGCCAGGAGCTTCAGCTGGATTACTGAGAACTTTCTTTGACTTCAGGAATGTGTAGATTATTCCTAGCTTAACATACATACATGGGTTACTATTCTAATTTTATATTTCTCTACTGTCTCGTATTCTCTCTCTCTCTCTCTCCTCTCTCTCTCTCTCTCTCTCTCTCTCTCTCTCTCTCTCTCTCACTCCTCTCCTCTCTCTCTCTCAAGGGATTGCAATATGCCCTGACCCTTAGCGAGAAGGGAAGAGAAGGAGAATTGGATAAGAGAAATTGAAAACGATATATGAGAGAGAGAGAGAGAGAGAGAGAGAGAGAGAGAGAGAGAGAGAGAGAGAGAGAGAGAGAGAGAGAGAGAGAGAGAGAGAGCTCAGACGTAAAACATTAAATCCCTCATTATTTTTCCAAGGTTCTCGTCTTTTCTTTTCACTCTTCCTTCCTCTTTCTCCTACTCGTGTTCCTCTCCTCCCTCTTCCCTCTTCCCCTAACTTGACTTGGCTTAATCTGTCATCACACACCTACTAGTGTCTATCTTTTTTAACTAGGCAAAAAATCCTGCCCCCTTGCTGCTTACTGACTGATTTTTTGATGCCAGGAAAGGGAATACTCCCTTTCCCCTTTTTAATTTCAGTTTATTTTATCATATTTAACCTATTATCAGGTAAACAGAGGCATCTTTTAAGCATAAGCCCTTAAATAAAATGGATTTTTGCCTTGTTAAAAAAAATAGACTTAGTGTGGTGGCTTTTTGCAAGATCGTTACCCTGCTGACCCAAACCCCAAATTTGGCACAACATCTTTGGGCCAAAGCAACATTTTTTTGGGGGGTACCCAAATTTAAAAAAAGGGCCCCAGGTCAAGGTCGGTCAATTTTAAAGGGTCAACTTCGCTAATTGCCTTTTTTAGCCATTTCCAAAATAATTTCAACAAAAAAAACGTGCTTCTTGCAAAATTACCGTTAAGGGTTTTTCTTCGGGGTTTCTCTGCTACTTTGGTTTTTTTTTGGAATTAATCTAATCACGGGCATATTGTCAACATGCTTGTAATTTTTTGCTGTCTGCTCTTGATTTTTGACCATAACAACTGGAAATCAAGACCTTGAGAAAATTTGGCACTGAATATCTTGGCAATCTGGGGGAAACTCCATCAAATGTACGGAATTTTTGTTTTGGGGAGATTCCTTGCGTATACCTTTGCCGCGTGTCCCTTTTAGAGAGCGCTTTTCTCAAAATCACGAGGTTCAACTCCTCTTTAAAGAGCTTTAAAAAGGCCCTTCATTAAGAAAAGGACTTTTTGCTTGCCAACTGATTGTTCCTGACCTGATCCTGGTAATGACCCCCCAAGGGTTTTTTTTAGTCGTGTCTTATTCGCCTGTTTTTTCACACCCCCCAGGCTGCAAAGCCATTACAAAAACTTTTTGGGGAGATCTGCTAATGAAAAATTTTCTCCCCCCCCTCGCTTCGTTTCAATAAAAAATATTTTTCTGCATCCCCGCTCTGTCATTGATTGATCATTTTTAATCCGATAATGTACCTGAGATCGTTTGTAACTTCTTTCGAACGCGGAAAAATCCATGCATTGTTTGTGATACTTTGCTTCAATAGCACAAGATCCCCCCCCGCAATAGTAGCTAACAATCAGTACCCTGTAGTGTTTCTGCTTGTTCTCGCGGGGTTTTTTGTCTATCCAAAAGTTGCACAACGTAAAGCCCCCATCTGACTTTTTGAAAAATTACACTGTTGCAACATTTGGGTTCATCAGGTAGAAAAAACCCGTTTGGCTTTCTTTTCCGTACTAGCACCATCGCCAAGTGGTCAACATCCTCTTTCTAGCATTTCCTCCTGTGCCCTTCAGTTTTGTTTTGGCAATAACAATGCTTTTTTTATCCATTTGGCCAATTTACATTGAGTCGTTTGCATCACATCATCACGAAACAAATACAGCGGGAAATGATTTCAGTTCTTTAAACCCCTTACATTTTTCATAAATCCTCGTATGCTTGTGAACCTTTCCATCCTGTTTTTTTTAGCCTTTAAGGCCCCGTCTCTGTACCCATATAAGGCACTTTGACCAATCCATGTTGTGTCAAAATTGAAAAGGGCAACTCTCCTCTACTTGCCTGGGCTGTTTCGTCCCCCAACCGGAACCCCCGGGAAACAAAAAAACCGCACACCTCAGCAATGCTTTTATTAACTACACTACATAAAGCTGGAAAAAAAACTGCCCCTGAAATGAATACTAACCCTTTTGACCTTTGCCTTTTCCTGACCCTGACCTTGACCTTTAAAATCGGGGACCCCCCCCCCAAAAATGTTTTGTTTACCTAAAATATGCATGTCCAAATTTTGGGGCTTTGGGCCGCGTTAACGTTTGGTTATTTTTTGGGCCCTAAGCCACCCCCTATACGGGTTCAAAAGGGGATATCCCCTCCTCCTCCTCCTCCTCCTCCTCCTCCTCCTCCCCCTCCTCCCCTTCTTCTCCTCCCCCCCAATCAAGGGGGGAGTTTGCCAAGGGGGCCCCGACGTTTTCCGATGGTCTTAGGGTTCGAAACTTTTCCCTAAAACACTCCCTAGATAACACTATAGTCCCAGTCACTTGCCACTGCACTAAAGTCGCCAGGCCAATATATTACGAATATTAGCATCCCCGACTTGTATGGGGCCCCCAAAACATTAGTGTGATGTACATAATATAAACTATTGTGCATGCGTCTTCAGTGGCACTTAAAAGTCTAGTGATGCTAAAATTGATAATATATTGTGCCTGGCGACATTAGTGCAGTGGCGAGTGACTTGCGACTATAGTGTTATCTACGGTACTAAGGTTTACAAGTGTCTGAACAAGAGGGAAGGGGAGCTCACAACGGTAAGAAATTATACCGCATTGAATTGACCAGAACGCAAACCTAATTCACTACTGTCATCACCTAATTCACTACTGTCATCACGCACAGTTGACCGTCATCATTACTGCCCTCGGCTTGTGACGTCCTGTGGTTTAGCTAATGCCCATGACAGTTAGTTAGTTGACCCCCCCCCCCCCCCCCCCCCGAAAAGAAATTGCAAATGATTATTGTTATTTTTATTATTATTATCATCATCATAAATAGTTTGTCATCATTATTATCACTACTAATGCTCCTGACAACCACTACTATATACCCCTATACTACTACCACTACCACTACAACCACCACCACCACCATTACTACCACTACTTGAACCACCACCACCACCACTACAACCACCACCACCACTACTACTACCACCACCCCCACCACCACTACCACTACAACCACCACCACTACAACCACCACCACTACTACTACCACCACCCCCACCACCACTACCACTACAACCACCACCACTACAACCACCACCACTACTACTACCACCACCCCCACCACCACTACCACTACAACCACCACCACTACAACCACCACCACTCCACTACAACCACCACTCCACCCACTACAACCACCACCACTACAACCACACCACCCCCACCACCACTACACTACAACCACCACCACTACAACCACCACTAACACCACCACCACCACTACTACCACTACAACCACCACCACTACCACTACAACCACCACCACTACAACCACCACCACCCCCACCACCACTACCACTACAACCACCACCACTACAACCACCACTAACACCACCACCACCACTACCACTACAACCACCACCCTACCACTACAAACCACCACCACTACAACCACCACACCCCACCACCACTACCACTACAACCACCACCACTACAACCACTACACCACCACCACCACTACTACCACTACAACCACCACCACTACCACTACAACCACCACCACTACCACTACCACCGCCCCCACCACCACCACTACCACTACAACCACCACTAACACCACCACCACTACTTCCACAACCACTACTACCACCACCACTACAACCACCACCACTACTTCTCCTCTACCCCGTAACGTCTATCAGGGGGACATATTCACTAACACTAAAGAGATATATTTACATGCCCTTTAAACCCATTGCACACACCATTAACGCCCCCAGCGGTGACACGTTTTTCTCGGGGATTTTGAGAACAATTTTTCTTCTCTCGTAAACGTCAAACGGTAATGAATTCAGTTCTGACATGAAATAGTGTGAGACTTGGTGCTCTCTCTCTCTCTCTCTCTCTCTCTCTCTCTCTCTCTCTCTCTCTCTCTCTCTCTCTCTCTCTCTCTCTCTCTCTCTCTCTCTCTCTCTCTCTCTCTCTCTCTCTCTCTCTCTCTCTCTGTCTGTCTGTCTGTCTGTCTGTCTATGTCTGTATGTCTGTCTCTCTCTGTTTGTCTGTCTCTGTATCTCTCTCTCTCTCTCTCTCTCTCTCTCTCTCTCTCTCTCTCTCTCTCTCTCTCTCTCTCTCTCTCTCTCTCTCTCTCTCTCTCTCTCTCTCTCTCTCTCTCTCTCTCTCGTTTTCTCTTACGGGTATACATATAGACAGACAGACAGACATAAATAGATAGATGGATAGATAGATAGATAGATAGATAGATAGATAAATAGATAGGTAGTTAGGCAGAGTAAAAGAGGGAAGATAGATAAATAGACAGACAGGCACACACAGATAGATGGATATTTAGATAGATAAATAGATAGACAGACAGGTAGGCAGAGTGAGAGAAGGAAGGTATATCAGGATAACGTTACTGTATGTATGGTAATTATTCATAGCGTTATAATTCACGTGGACAAATAACATTAATGGCAGATTGGGACACCACCGAACACTGTAGATTGGGACACCACCGAACACTGTAGATTGGGACACCACCGAACACTGTAGATTGGGACACCACCGAACACTGTAGATTGGGACACCACCGAACACTATAGATTGGGACACCACCGAACACTGCAGATTGGGACACCACCGAACACTGCAGATTGGGACACCACCGAACACTGCAGATTGGGACACCACCGAACACTGTAGATTGGGACACCACCGAACACTGCAGATTGGGACACCACCGAACACTGCAGATTGGGACACCACCGAACACTGCAGATTGGGACACCACCGAACACTGTAGATTGGGACACCACCGAACACTGCAGATTGGGACACCACCGAACACTGGCCTGGGATGTCGCGGTCCTCATTCTGTCCCTTAGTTTTTGCATTTCCATTTTTCTTATCACCAGTATAGATATTGTTTTTTTTCCGTCTTCATTATTTAGGTAACCCCTTCACGTTCAGATCTTTCCTTTGCTATATAAAATCGTCTGTTGTTAGCCATAAAATTTCGAAAAGTAACTGAATATACCAAATGAACTAGTCGACAAGGATACTAAGCAGGTCCAAAGACTATATACAGTAGTAGTCTTTGGCAGGTCATAGCTATAAAATATTGCTTATATTCACTCAAAAATCTTCTAATGGTACACAAATTAGAATGGAATGACTTTCTGGGTCTCAAGGGGATAAGTTGCCGAGAAATACTGGAGGTGGCTTCGTGCTTTTACTATGCAAGTTTACAAGGCGTGAGGATACAGATAGTCCGAGATAGTATATAGATAGTGAGGATAGATAAACAGTAATAGCCAGGGTGGCGACCAAGCAGTTATAGTTTATTTTTTTATTATGGTCAAAATGCAGTAAGGAAGCCACGCCCCCTGCCTCCCCCTCTTTTCTACGGGGCAGCTGATTGGTGCATTCCTCGTATCATCACTACCAATCACAATATCTTCACTACTTAACAGCGGCGTGACCACAGGACAGCAATCTTCACTACAGAGGGTGTTTTTATTTTGTCACCCTCTGTAGTGAAGATTGCTCTGTCCAGTGGTCACGCCGCTGTTAAGTAGTGAAGATATTGTGATTGGTAGTGATGATACGAGGAGTGCACCAATCTGCTGCCCCGTAGAATAGAAGAGGAGGCAGGGGGCGTGGCTTCCTTACTGCATTTTGACCATAATAAAAAAAATAGACTATAGTGGTGGCTCACGACGATACTGGTTGGAGCCACTCTGCCGTCGCCTAACTACCGCTCCCTCGTTAGGGTAGCCCGGTTGTTCTGGTCAATCATTAATTATGAATATTATTATTATTGTTATTATTTTAATCACAAACACCCTTTTTTTACATTGAATCCCTGTCTCCTTCCTTCTTTCCTGCCTTCCTGCTTTCATTACACTCTTGCTTTTTTTTATCTCAATGACTTCCTTTCCTTCCTTGCATTTCATTTTATTGCTCTTTTTTTTCCTTTTTTTCAACAAACACCCTTTTTGTTTACCTTTCTCCTTCCTTCCTTCCTTCCTTCCTTCCTTCCTTCCTTCCTTCCTTCCTTCCTTCCTTCCTTCCATCCTTCCTTCTATCCTTCCTTCCATCCTTCCATCCTTTCGTCCATCCTTCCTCTTCCTCCCTTTCCTTCCTTCCTTCCTTCCTTTCGTCCTTCCTTCCATCCTTCCTTCCTTCCTTCCATCCTTCCATCCTTTCGTCCTTCCTTCCATCCTTCCTTCCATCCTTCCTTCCTTCCATCCTTCCTTCCTTCCATCCTTCCTTCCTTCCATCCTTCCTTCCTTCCATCCTTCCTTCCTTCCTTCCTTCCTTCCATCCTTCCTTCCATCCTTCCTTCCTTCTTCCTTCCTTCCATTCCTTCCTTCCTTCCTTCCTTCCATCCTTCCTTCCATCCTTCTTCCTTCCTTCCTTCCTTCCTTCCTTCTTCCTTCCTTCCTTATCCTTCCTTCCTTCCTCTTCCTTCCTTCCTTCTTCCTTCATCCTTCCTATCCATCCTCCTTCCTTCCTTCCTTCCTTCCTTCTTTACCCTCTTGCATTTTTCTACCTTCAATAATTATTTCTTTACCTTCCCTCCATTTAGTATTATTGCTCTTTTTATTTATTTATTTATTATTTTTTTTTTTTTTTTTTTTAGGAGGTTGGTGGCCATCTTTACCTTCCATGTTTTTGTTATTCTAAGAGGTTGGCGACAGTGTCATGGTTTAGCGTGCCATGCGAGGGTTTGCGTGGAAGTGATGCTCCCCTCCCCTTTATAATATGAATGCGTGTGTACCCTGATTTTACGAACCCTTGAGGAAACAAAATGAAAAGATAGTATAATTGATTGAAAGAGAGAGAGAGAGAGAGAGCGAGAGAGAGAGAGAGAGAGAGAGGAGAGAGAGAGAGAGAGAGAGAGAGAGAGAGAGAGAAGAGAGAGAGAGAGAGAGAAGAGAGAGAGAGAGAAAGAATGATGGGAGAAGGGAAGAGAATGAGGGAAGGTACAGGAGAGACGAAGGGACAAAATAAGGAAAGATAGGGAAGAGAAGTGAGGAGAGAGAGAGAGAGAGAGAGAGAAGAGAGAGAGAGAGAGAGAGAGAGAGAGAGAGAGAGAGGAATGAGCTGAATAAGGAGAGGGGAAAAAGGATTAATGTGTAAAGGTAATGGACCAGAAAAGAGGAAAAAAGAAAAAGAGAAAGATGAGAACGTGAAATATGGAGGGGAAAAAAGGAAATTCATGAGGAAAAAAAAGAAAAGAAAATGAAGAAAGTGGAAGTAAATATAGTTATCCTCCTCCTCCTCCTCCTCCTCCTCCTCCTCCTCCTCCTCCTCCTCTCTCCTCCTCCTCTCCCTCCTCCTCCCTCCTCCTCCTCCTCCTCCTTCTCCTCCTTCTCCTCTCCTCCTCCTCCTCCTCCTCTCCTCCTCCTCCTCCTCCTCCTCCTCCTCCTCCTTATTACTCCTCCTTTTCCACTGCTTCTCCTTGCATTCGTCTTCCTCTCCTCCTCCTCCTCCTCCTCCTCCTCCTCCTCCTCCTCTATCTCCTCCTTTTCCACTGCTTCTCCTTGCATCGTCTTCCTCCTCTCCTCCTCCTCCCCTCCTCCTCCTCTCCTCCTCCTCCTCCTTATTACTCCTCCTTTTCCACTGCTTCTCCTTGCATTCCTCCTCCTCCTCCTCATCCTCCTCCTCATCCTCCTCCTTCTCCTCATCATTATCATCATCAATTAGTGCCAGTCCAACGCAGCAAGCAACACTGTATTACAAAGAACATGTATTACACTTGTATGTTACACTATTATGAGTTTTGAGTTTCCTTATACGAGATTAATTAAAATGACGTTGATATGACTCTCTCTCTCTCTCCTCTCTCTCTCTCTCTCTCTCTCTCTCTCTCTCTCTCTCTCTCTCTCTCTCTCTCTCTCTCTCTCTCTCTCTCTCTCATTACGGACCTTGCCCTCCCCACCTCTTCAATTTCGTTCTTTCTCTTTCCAGCTTTCATCAATTTCCTCCTTTGATATCTCGTTTATTGAATCTCTTCTTTAGTTTGTGTTTTATTATTTTATGTCTCTCTCTTCTCTCTCTCTCTCTCCTCTCTCTCTCTCTTCTCTCTCTCTCTTTTCTCTCTCTTCTCTCTCTCTCTCTCTCTCTCTCTCTCTCTCTCTTTCTCTCTTCTCTCTCTCTCTCTCTATCTCTCTCTCTCTTCTCTCTCTCTCTCTCTCTCTCTCTCTCTCTCTCTCTCCTCTCTCTCTCTCTCTCTCTCTCTCTCCTCTCTCTCTCTCTCTCTCTCATCTTCTTTTCATTCTTCTCCTTTGTACTCGGGGTGTAAATTAAAAAAAGGGCTAAAACCTTTTTAATACTCTTTCTGTCTAGTGTAATCTCTTTTCTCTCTCTCTCTTTTTCAACGATTTTAAATTGTTAGGGGTTAATAAGCTTGTTGGGTTACATGAGTGGAGTGTAGTATAGTAAAGTAAGGGAAGAGAAACTGTTTAGGGGGGATTTCTGCGGTGTGGTGGTGGTGGGGTTTTTTCTGTCTCTGTTGTTGCAACGATTACGGAATGGTGGTGGTTGTGGTGTAATGATGGTGGTGTTGGGGATTACTGTGGTGGTGGTGTGGTGGTGTGGTGGGGTGGGGATTACTGTGGTGGTGGGTGGTGGTGGTGGGGATTACGGTGGTGGTGGTGGTGGTGGTGGTGGGGGGATTACTGTGGTGGTGGTGGTGGGGGGGATTACGTGTGGTGGGTGGTTTGTGTGGTGGTGGTGGGGGGGGGATTACTGTTGGTGGGGGTTGGGGATTACTGTGGTGGTGGTGGGTTGGTGGTGGTGATGGGGATTCTGTGGTGGTGGTGGTGGGGGATTACGGGTGGTGGTGGGTGGGGATTACGGTGGTAGTGGTGGTGGGGTGTGGGGTTGGTGGGGGGGTGGTGGTGGTGGTTGGTGGTGGGGGGTGGGGGGGTGGTGGTGGTGGTGGTGGGGGGGGTGGTGATATTGTGGGGGTGGTGGTGGGGGGGGGGAAGAGGATGAAAATAACCAAAAGAGAACAGATAAAGAAGGAGAAAGGGAAAGCTAATAAGGAGATAAGAAGATAGTGAGAAAAGAGAGAAAGAGAGAAAGAGATAAGGAACGGAAATAGATTATGGTTTGTGGAATGACGATTATAATGGCAAATAATGAAGATAAAAGGAGGAGGAGGAGGATAAGAATAACCGAAAGAGAAGAGATAAAGAAGAGGGAAGAAGAAAGGGAAATGACAGAAGGAAGAACGAAAAAGATGCTGGTTTGTGGAAATTAGGATTAAGATTTAAAGTAATGAAGAGGGAATTAGGAAAAGGAGGATATATATAACCGAAAGAGAAGAGAGGAAGAAGAGGGAAGGAGGTAAAGGAGGATATACATACCCGAAAGAGAAGAGAGGAAGAAGATAGAAGGAGGAAAAGGAGGATATACATACCCGAAAGAGAAGAGAGGAGGAAGAGGGAAGAGTTAAGCAAAGAGCAGGAATAATGCAAAGAAAGAATATGATGTGTGGAATGATGATAAATATAGATAGTAATGTAGAGAGGAGGAGGAGGAGGATGACAGTGTTAGGAAGAGAATAATATGAAGAGGAGAAAGAGAAGGAGCAATAGAAGGAAGGTTAAGAGAGAAGGAGAAGGAGATGCAGTGTTTGTAGGAAAATTAGGGATTAAGAGAAAGTAATGAAGGGAACATTAGGAAAAGGGAAAGGATATAAGAGAACTGACAAAAAAAGAATAAAAGAAAAGAAAAGAGAGGGAAGGAGGAAAAGGGGAAAGGCTGTAAGGAAGGAAAGAGAAGGGGAGGGAAGAAAAAATAAGAATGGAGGAAAAGGAGGAGAACAAAACGAAAGAGAGAAGAGGAAAGGGAGGAAGGAGTTAAGAAAGGAGAGGATATGGACAAAAAGGAATATAAAATGTGAGGAAGAGAGAAAAAAAGAGGGGTAAGGGGAAGAGGAGGAGGAGGAGGAAGAAGGTAGTAAGAGAATTTATTGAAAGGAAGAAAAAAAGAAAGAAAAATAGAAGAAGTAAAAAGAGGAAAAAGGGAAAGAGGGGAGGATGACAGTGGAGAAAAGAATAATTTTGAAGAGGAAAGAAAAAAAATGAGCAATAAAGGAAAGAAGAAATAAGAAGGGGAAAGAATGGCGACAAGGAGGATTTACAAAGGAGATCATGACAAAAAGCAAGACGAAGCCTAGAATGTTTGCAAGAAAAAACTAGAGATAAAAGAGAAAGGAATAGGAAGAGGAAGTCTGGGCGTAGGAGGAGGAGGAGGAGAATTTCAGTGACAAAGAGATCTAGAATGATTACAAGGAAAGAAAGAAAGAAGGAAGTAGGGAAGAAAGAAGTGGATGGAAGATTGAGAAGAGAAGAGAATGTGAGGGATTTTAATGATAGAAGAAGAACTGGAAGGAGAGGAAGTGAAGGAGGAGGAGGTGAAGGAGGTGGAGGAGGAGAGGAGGCGGCGGAGGCTTAGGAGTGTTGTGTGTGGAGATCAATAATATAAGTGGTTCCTCGTACACACACACACACACACACACACACACACACACACACACCACACACACACACACACACACAAAACACACACACAAAACAACACACCCCACACACACCCCACTCACACACCACACACACTCACACACACACACACACACACACACACACACACACCACACACACAAAACGGGTACTCCGTGGTGTAGGGGAAGCACGCTCGGTTCACAACCGAGAAGTCCCGGGTTCGATCCCCGGGCGGAGCGGAAACAGATGGGTTGTTTCCTTAAAACCCGAGCCCCAGTCCACCCAGCAGTGAATGGGTACCGGGTGTTAGCCGGGGTTTGTGACCTGCTCTCCGGGGTGGTGGCTTCGGCCAACACAAAGCACTAAAGATGAATGATAAAAATGTTGATATGGAGACGGGGCCACACGAGCGTTGTTCTAGCCCTGTAAAATACAACCAGATGAATACACACACACACACCTGGCTATTGAGATTGCGCTGACACCTGTGATAGTCCAAGGAATTGACACTCTTAAGAAACATTTGCCTCCTCCTCCTCCTCCTCCTCCTCCTCCTCCTCCTCCTCCTCCTCCTCCTCCTCCTCTCCATCGCAACGTAACCTTTTTGTTAAGTTTTCTGTTCGATTTTATCTTCATTTCATGTCCTTTCACTTGCTCCTTTCTTTTCTTCTTTTACCTTCGCCTCCTCCTTCTCTTTACTTTACGAAACCTTGTGTGTGTGTTTGCTGACTATGGGAATTTTGCTGTGTTGATTTTTCTGTTTCAGCTTTTTATTCTTTTCTCTTTTATTTCTCTTCGTTCTCCTATTTCCTTCGTTTTCCTTTCTCTTCTTTCTCTTCGTTCTATCTTCGTTCTCCTTCTCTTTGTCATATTCTTATATTTACCTCCACCAACGAAGTTGGAGGGGTTATGTTTTCACCCCGATCTGTCTGTCTGTCTGTCTGTTTGTTAGTGTACAGGATTTCTCGAAAAGTTACGAATAGATTTGGACCAAACTCGGTATACCAAGTCTATTTGGTATAAGGAAGAACCGATTTAATTTTGGATGAAATCTATTGACAACTGTTGCCATGGCAACCAATTGATGAAATATTCGGCCGGAGATATGCGCTCATTCTGAGTGCGTGCATATATATATATATATATATATATATATATATATATATATATATATATATATATATATATATATATATATTATATTATATATATATATATATATATATATATTATATATATATATATATATATATATATATATATATATATATATATATATATATATATATATACTTTAATTTGATTAAATATTCGGGCGGAGGTATGCGCTCTACTGAGTGCCCCCCCCCTAGTTTCTTATGTGTTTACGCTGACATCACCCCCCTCTCTCTCCCCTTCTCTCTCTCTCTCTCTCTCTTCTCTCTCTCTCTCTCTCTCTCTCTCTCTCTCTCTCTCTCTCTCTCTCTCTCTCTCTCTCTCTCTCTCTCTCTCTCTCTCTCTCTCTCTCTCTCTCTCTCTCTCTCTCCTCTCTCTCTCTCTCTTAACATACTACATTCAATACAACAAGTCCACAGTCTTTCGTTTATTATTATTCATTTCTTTAACATTCTTCATTTTTGTATTTACTCGTGCTCATTAGTTGTCCATTGTTCCTTATTCAGTCTTCATCCATAAGTATTCATTCATACATTTTTTTCATTTCTTTCACCGGGTTAAGTAATTGTTTTCTTTTCTTTCTTTCAATTTTTTTAATTCTGTGGCACTATTTCTTTTCTTTTTTTACCTTCCTGTTGTTGGTGTTTCGAGCCTTGACTATAAGGTTGAGGCATAAATAGTAACAAGGTTGACATTTCAGGGTGGCAAAGACACTCGTCATTCTGGGGTTCTTTCTTCGTGCGGAGTTTGTCACGCGCATAAAGAACCCCCAGAATGACGAGTGTCTTTGCCTCCCTGAAATGTCAACATGTATCGACCTAAGAATACCAACTAGAAACAACGTAATAGACAGAGTAGATAGGAAGCGATAAGACATAGTGAAGGAGGTAGGATAAAGCGAAAAAAGCAAAAAAAGGAGAGAGAAGAGAAGAGAAAAGTAAGGAACAATACGTAAGGAGATAGACAGCAAGATAGACAGGAGGTAAATAGACACACCTAAAATAACAAAGTAAATACAAACATAGATACACAACAACATAGTTAGAGAGGCAGACAATTATAAACAAAGATAGCGGGTTGAAAAAAGAAAGGAAATGTTCGAATTATTAGACATACATGCATACATATTATACATAACAAGATCAAGACAGATAGGAAGACAGGTAGTAAGATAAGAGTAGACAGAGAAGTAGATACATAGACATAAATAAAATTAACGAAAATAATATGTAAAGATAACAAAATAAGATGTAGGGTGAGATAGTGAACAAGATAGTAAGATAGATGATAGTGAGATAGTAGCAAGATAGTAAGATAAAGGATAGTAATATAATAACAAGATAGTGAACATGATAGTAAAATAGAAGATAGTATGATAGTAACAAGATAGTAAGATAGAAGATAGTAACAATATAGTAAGATAGTAGGATATAAGATAGTAAGGTAGTAACAAGATAGTAAGATAGAAGATAGTAAGATATAAGATAGTAAGATAGTAAGGTAGTAACAAGATAGTAAGATAGAAGATAGTAATATAGTGAACAAGATAGTAAGATAGTAGCAAGATTAAAAGAGTAATATAGTGAACAAGATAGTAAGATAGTGAACAAGATAGTAAGATAGTGAACAAGATAGTAAGGTAGTAACAAGATAATAAGATAGAAGATAGTAAGATAGTGAACAAGATAGTAAGGTAATAGTAAGATAATGATAAAAATAGTAAGATAGTCAGTCAACCAGTTAGATAACGAGATAGTTCATGTATTTAGTATTTACCTTTACACCGGAAACTGTGTAATATGAAGGTTGTCTGTACCTGAAATCTCTGACGTGTGTGTGTGTGTGTGTGTGTGTGTGTGTGTGTGTGTGTGTGTGTGTGTGTGTGTGTGTGTGTGTGTTCGCTATTAACTCAGCCCACCCATTGTTTGCTTACTCATACTTCTATTATTTACTTAGCTGTTGTTAAGCGGCCCTTACTCTGCCTAATGTTTGTTCTTGTGTTCCCTCCCTTATTCATAACATTTACCTCTAGTGTATGCTCAGTCTGACACACACATATGAACTCTAACAATATACTAATTCCCCCTGGTATTAACCCCTTCATGCCCAGATCTTTCCTTTCCTATAAAAATTGTATGTTGTCGAGCCATAAAATTACGAATAGTAACTGAATATATCAAATAAGTTAGTCGATAAGAATACCAAACAAGTCAAAATTGGTCATATCTATAAAATATTGCTTGTATGCACTAAAAATCGTGTAATGGTAGTCAAATTACAATGGAAATTACGTTCTGGGTCTCAAGGGGTTGATAAATGAGTCTATTATTACTTTGGTTATCTTAATCTCTCTCTCTCTCTCTTATGTTCGCTCCCTTATTCATATAATGTATCTCTAGTGTGAGTTTAGTCTGACACATGACCATTTACAATACATTAACTTGCTCGGGTATTGATAAATGAGTCTATTGATATTTTGGTTATCTTAATCTCTCTCTCTCTCTCTCTCTCTCTCTCTCTCTCTCTCTCTCTCTCTCTCTCTCTCTTATGTTCTCTCCCTGGTTCATGTTGGTGATTGTTCTCCTAATGTAAGTGGGGAGACAGGGGAGACAGGAGAAACAGGGGAGACAGGGGAAGCAGGGGAGACAGGGGAAACAGGGGAGACAGGAGAGACAGGAAAGACAGGAGAGACAGGGGAGACAGGAGAGACAGGAGAGACAGGGGAGACAGGGGAAACAGGGGAAGCAGGAGAGACAGGGGAGACAGGAGAGACGGGAGACAGAGGAGACTGACACATATATGAACATTTGCAATACACTAATTCGTCCGGGTACTGATAAATGGGAAGATAAAAATAAGGGAAGGTAGATAAGAAAAGAACAAGAACAAGAAACAAGAACAAGAAAGAAAGGAAAGGGAAAAGAAAGAAGGGAAGGAAAATATTAAGCCTACAGACGCTATAGGTAGGCTCCAACGCAAAAAAAAAAAAAAAAAAAAAAAATTATATTAGTACTTTGATTATCTTGGTCTCAGATGCTTTGAACGTAATCCAATGTCCAGTTGACTAATGCCTGATGACGCATTGAAAGTAATCCAATGTCCAGTTGACTAATGACTGATGACGCGTTGAAAGTAATCCAATGTCCAGTTGACTAATGACTGATGACGCGTTGAAAGTAATCCAATGTACAGTTGACTAATGACTGATGACGCATTGAAAGTAATCCAATGTCCAGTTGACTAATGACTGATGACGCGTTGAAAGTAATCCAATGTCCAGTTGACTAATGACTGATGACGCATTGAAAGTAATCCAATGTTCAGTTGACTAATGACTGATGACGCGTTGAAAGTAATCCAATGTCCAGTTGACTAATGACTGATGACGCATTGAAAGTAATCCAATGTTCAGTTGACTAATGACTGATGACGCATTGAAAGTAATCCAATGTCCAGTTGACTAATGACTGATGACGCGTTGAAAGTAATCCAATGTCAGTTGACTAATGACTGATGACGCATTGAAAGTAATCCAATGTTCAGTTGACTAATGACTGATGACGCATTGAAAGTAATCCAATGTCCAGTTGACTAATGACTGATGACGCGTTGAAAGTAATCCAATGTCCAGTTGACTAATGACTGATGACGCATTGAAAGTAATCCAATGTCCAGTTGACTAATGACTGATGACGCGTTGAAAGTAATCCAATGTCCAGTTGACTAATGACTGATGACGCATTGAAAGTAATCCAATGTCCAGTTGACTAATGACTGATGACGCATTGAAAGTAATCCAATGTCCAGTTGACTAAGATAAGATTTTCATCCTATCTAGACACTTTGCAAGTACCAACTACAAGGTTATTGACTATACAAAGCGCCGCCACGTCAGCACGAACTAGGCAGACTCGAACCGCTGACCGAATGCACAGGGACGCTGCACATTGCGGGCACACGTCTCTACCAACCTTGCCACACTGACGGGCGTCCAGTTGACTAATGACTGATGACGCATTGAAAGTAATCCAATGTTCAGTTGACTAATGACTGATGACGCATTGAAAGTAATCCAATGTCCAGTTGACTAATGACTGATGACGCATTGAAAGTAATCCAATGTCCAGTTGACTAATGACTGATGACGCGTTGAAAGTAATCCAATGTCCAGTTGACTAATGCCTGATGACGCGTTGAAAGTAATCCAATGTCCAGTTGACTAATGCCTGATGACGCATTGAAAAAATAATAGGAAAGGGTTGGAAAGTTTTAAAAAGTCGTTAAAAAAGTGTTAAAGTTTTGAGTTAAAAAGTTACGAAAACCGATAAAATTTAGGGCAGTGTGAAACATTCGAAGGGAAAATAACGACTTTTAAGGACAGAATATATGAACTAAAAAAATAAGAAATATATATGCAATAGTTAACTTTCAGACTATCTTAGTATCCAATGTTACCTGTATACATGTAAACTCTGCCTTTTAGATGACTTTACTATCCAATGTTACCTGTATACATGTAAACTCTGCCTTTTAGATGACCTTAGTATCCAATGTTACCTGTATACATGCAAACTCTGCCTTTTAGATGACCTTAGTATCCAATGTTACCTGTATACATGTAAACTCTGCCTTTTAGATGACCTTAGTATCCAATGTTACCTGTATACATGTAAACTCTGCCTTTTAGATGACCTTAGTATCCAATGTTACCTGTATACATGTAAACTCTGCCTTTTAGATGACCTTAGTATCCAATGTTACCTGTATACATGTAAACTCTGCCTTTTAGATGACCTTAGTATCCAATGTTACCTGTATACATGTAAACTCTGCCTTTTAGATGACCTTAGTATCCAATGTTACCTGTATACATGTAAACTGTGTCTCTGAGAACTAATTAGGCGTCCCCCGATGCGTCTGTCAGTCTAGTCATCACTTTCTGTTGTCTTATTTGATCTCTGTCTCATTCTACATCACTTTCAGCACTCATCACTTTCAACACTCATCACTTTCAACACTCATCACTTTCAACACTCATCACTTTCAACACTCATCACTTTCAACACTCATCACTTTCAACACTCATCACTTTCAACACTCAACACTTTCAACACTCATCACTTTCAACCCTCATCACTGTTTAACACTCATCACTTTTCAACATCATCACTTTCAACACTCATCACTTTCAACACTCAACACTTTCAACACTCATCACTTTCAACACTCAACACTTTCAACACTCATCACTTTCAACACTCAACACTTTCAACACTCATCACTTTCAACACTCATCACTTTCAACACTCATCACTTTCAACACTCAACACTTTCAACACTCATCACTTTCAACACTCATCACTTTCAACACTCATCACTTTCAACAGTCATCACTTTCAACACTCATCACTTTCAACACTCATCACTTTCACACTCACACTTTCAACACTCACACTTTCAACACTTTCACATCATCACTTTCAACACTCATCACTTTCACACTCATCACTTCACACTCATCACTTTCAACACTCATCACTTTCAACACTCATAACTTTCAACACTCATCACTTTCACCACTCATCACTTTCAACACTCAACACTTTCAACACTCATCACTTTCAACACTCAACACTTTCAACAGTCATCACTTTCAACACTCAACACTTTCAACAGTCATCACTTTCGGTCTCCCATATTGCTTTGGGGATGAAATGAAGACACGTGAAGGGAAATATCAATCAATAGTGTTTATGTAGTCAATATTCAATAGTGATCAATGGTGAATTTGTAATCTAGAATCGTATAGTGACCTACCTAAGTCTGATCTGTATAGTGACTTTGTTCTCTTGCTTTTTATCTACTGTTATTTTCTCTTCCATTCTTCTGTCTCTTAGTTCCTCTATCTTTTTTTTTCCCGGTATAGCACAAATTAGAGAGACGAGAGAGGAGAGAGAGGGGGAGAGAAGAGAGATAAGAGAGAGAGAAGAGAGAGAGAGAGAGAGAGAGAGAGAGAGAGAGAGAGAGAGAGAGAGAGAGAGAGAGAGAGAGAGAGAGAGAGAGAAAATAGTCTACATGAGATATATTTCTTTCATATAGCCTTTTCATCTATTCTTCATTCATTATGCATTTTCTTTTCGCCCTTCTCTTATATTCTCTCTTCAAACTCCATCGCTATTCTTCTTTCAAGTTCTTATATTTCAATGTCATTTTCCTTCGCCTTTATTTTTATACTCCATCTATTCCTTCTTTCATAATTATATATTCTGGGGTTAATTTAAGACACTTATATATATAGTTTATATTCCCTCTATTTAATCCCTCTCTCCTATACCTCCTCTTTTATCATGCTTATACTATACCATAGACCACTGTATACCTGGACTGCACACGCGACAATGTTTTGAATTGCAGGGCTGCATAGGGGCCTGCGGGGCGCCCGACAAAGAGATATAGTGGTCTATGGACTCATATAGACGGGTTTATCAGTATATATGATATACTGTAATCTTCGTAAATGTTTGTTCTATAATATTATCAAATAAAAAACAGTAAAACACGCTAAAGAAATGCTATTACGAGAATATGAAGAAATATGCATGAACTTAATATTCACTTAACTCTTCGCCATTTAAATCTTTGCGAGTCAACCTTTATCATGAAGGGTATCAATAGAAGCGGAATTTTATTAGCTTTCCATTGCTATATTTCGTTATCTGATAAATGAATTAGAACCATGCATAAATTAGCGTTAAATAAATAAATAAAATCATCAATCGGGTAATTTTCCCGATTGATGAGGCTATTTATTTACTTGTATATTTCGTTTTCTGATAAATGAATTAGTACCATGTATAAATTAGCGTTGACTAAATAAATAACCTCATCAATCGGGAAAATTACCCGATTGATGATTTTATTTATTTAGTTAACGCTAATTTATGCATGGTTCTAATTCATTAATCAGATAACGAAATATAGCAATGGAAAGCTAATAAAATTCCGCTTCTATTGATACCCTTCATGATAAAAGTTGACTCGCAAAGTTTTAAATGGCGAAGAGTTAAGTGAATATTAAGTTCATGCATATTTCTTCAAAGTCTCGTAATGGCATTTCTTTAGCGTGTTTTACTGTTTTTTATTTGATAATATTATAGAACAAACATTTACGAAGATTACAGTATGTCATATATACTGATAAACCAGTCTATATGATCCGTATATATATATATGAATCGAGCGACCCTCCGACTTCAGGCCCTTGTGCGACAGGCCGATATTCCGTGCACAGTCCAGGTATACAGTGGTCTATGACTATACCCTTATATTAATTTTGTTCCATTCCTCCTGTTCCATGCCTCCTTCCACCTCCTTCACCCCTTCTTTTATTAATTTTCTTCCTATTCCTATTGTTATCCCATCTCTCCTTCTCTCTTCTCCCTTGCCACCTCATTCCCCCTTTCTTCTATCATTTTTGTTCGTATTCCTTTGGTAACGTAACTAGTTCATTATACTTTCAACACTACTTTTTTGCCCTATATAATCAATGTCTAACGCTAAAATTGTACACATCTTAATACATACTACCGTAGATAACAGTGAAGTCGCCAGTTCAACGTTTCTTTGTTATTAACAGACGTGTGGTGGCGTTAATACTTACATTTGTACATCCATGATTTCAGGAAAGTTAGAAGGGTCTATCTGGAGAGTGTGTCATTTTGTGTCTTCATCTGTGTCATATTAGGGCTATAAATGAACAAATTACAAAAATAAAACAGTGGCGATCTCACTATACCTACTACAGTAAAGTCGCCAGCTAGTATTTTAACCCAACAGTTGAGTCGCCACTCTGGGGAATTCAGGGAAATTAGAGGTAAAGTAAAACAAGTCTCTATATATATTAGCTGCGGAAGATGCTTGGATATATAAAAATTCCTCTGCCAACGTGAAAATAAATTCTATTCAAGTTTGAAAGATCTGGCAAGTTTTGTGTCCTGTCGCCCGAAAGGCTACTGTTTACTGTCTGTCATCGCGCGAAGAAAAACGTGAGAAGCAAAATGCGCAACAGTTATATTTGCAGCTACAAAGCATAAAACAACGCTGAAACAGGGTAGATTATACAATCATGATATAAACTACTGTGTAACATCTTCAGTGGCACATAAAAATGAGTAGTGATGCTATAATTCGTAATATTTGGCGCCTGGCGACTTCACTGCAGGTGGCGACTTCACTGTTATCTACGGTACAACATTACTTTTTTGCCCTATATAATAATCAATGTCTAACGCTAAAATTGTACACATACTACGACATTACTTTTTATATGACACGCTATTACTTACTTTATTCATAGTTGTTCCTATTCCTGTTGTCCCATGTCTTGTTCCAGTCCAGTACATGTCCTGTATAGAAGACCAGGGGGCGACGTGGCGACCACAAGACACACGGCACACATTTATCCCTGTTATTCGGTGCTCAGGTCACGTCAGCGCTCTGTTCCTCTTGATCTACTCCTTCACTCCTCTTCCTCTTCCATGCTCCTCTTGATCTACTCCTTCACTCCTCTTCCTCTTCCATGCTCCTCTTGATCTACTCCTTCACTCCTCTTCCTCTTCCTCGCTCTTGATCTACTCCTTCACTCCTCTTCCTCTTCTATGTTCCTCTTGATCTACTCCTTCCCTCTTCCTCTTCCATGTTCCTCTTGATCTACTCCTCACTCCTCTTCCTCTTCCATGTTCCTCTTGATCTACTCCTCCACTCCTCTTCCCATGTTCCTCTTGATCTATCCTTCACTCCTCTTCCTCTTCCATGCTCCTCTTGATCTACTCCTTCACTCCTCTTCCTTTCCATGCTCCTCTTGATCTACTCCTTCACTTCTCTTCCCCTTCCTCGCTCTTTTATCTACCCTTCACTCCTCTTCTCTTCTATGTTCCTCTTTGATCTACTCCTTCCCTCTTCCTCTTCCATGCTCCTCTTGATCTACTCCTTCACTCCTCTTCCTCTTCCTCGCTCCTCTTGATCTACTCCTTCACTCCTCTTCCTCTTCCATGCTCCTCTTGATCTACTCCTTCACTCCTCTTCCTCTTCCTCGCTCCTCTTAATCTACTCCTTCACTTCTCTTCCTCTTCCATGTTCCTCTTGATCTACTCCTTCACTCCTCTTCCTCTTCCTCGCTCCTCTTGATCTACTCCTTTACTCCTCTTCCCTTCCATGCTCCTCTGATCTACTCCTTCACTCCTCTTCCCTTCCTCCTCCTCTTGATCTACTCCTTCACCTCCTCTTCCTCTTCCATGCTCCTCTTGATCTACTCCTTCACGTTCCTCTTCCTCTTCCTCGCTCCTCTTAATCTACTCCTTCACTTCTCTTCCCTTTTCCCCTGTTCCCCTTGATCTACTCCTTCCTCCTCTTCCTCTTCTATGTTCCTCTTGATCTACTCCTTCACTCCTCTTCCTCTTCCATGCTCCTCTTATCTACTCCTTCCCCTACCCTTCCTCTTCCATGTTCCTCTTGATCTACTCCTTCACTCCTCTTCCTCTTCCTCGCTCCTCTTAATCTACTCCTTGACTTCTCTTCCTCTTCCATGTTCCTCTTGATCTACTCCTTCACTCCTCTTGATCTACTCCTTCACTCCTCTTCCTCTTCCATGTTCCTCTTGATCTACTCCTTCACTCCTCTTCCTCTTCCATGTTCCTCTTGATCTACTCCTTCACTCCTCTTCCTCTTCCATGTTCCTCTTGATCTACTCCTTCACTCCTCTTGATCTACTCCTTCACTCCTCTTGATCTACTCCTTCACTCCTCTTCCTCTTCCATGTTCCTCTTGATCTACTCCTTCACTCCTCTTCCTCTTCCATGTTCCTCTTGATAGACCCCGTGTGTTGGGTGTCCAGCCTCCCTTGTACGGTCTATGTTCTCTTACTATCTATCTAACTTTACTTACTATCTATCTAACTTTACTTAATATCTATCTAACTTTACTTACTATCTATCTAACTTTACTTTATCTATCTATGCTCTCTTACTATCTATTTAACTTTACTTACTATCTATCTAACTTTACTTACTATCTATCTGACTTTACTTACTATCTATCTAACTTTACTTACTATCTATCTAACTTTACTTACTATCTATCTAACTTTACTTACTATCTATCTAACTATCTAAACCCTAGTAGAAAGTTCTGTTCTTTAGGGACATTAAATCTTTAGAGACATGAAGATAGTGAATTTATCCAGCTAGTGAAGTAGTTTATGTGTGTGTGTGTGTGTGTGTGTGTGTGTGTGTGTGTGTGTGTTTTGTGTGTTGTGGTGGTGTGGTGTGTGTGTGTGTGTCTGTGTGTGTGTGTGTGTGTGTTCCTGTTTATCAGTCTTCATACGTGCCTTTCTGCTTTCCCACCTTCCTCCTCATTATCCATGCCTCCATCCTGCCTGCTTGTGACACACACACACACACACACACACACACACACACACACACACACACACACAGACACACACAGGAAGCCATTAGCATATTTTTCCTTTTTCCTCAGTGGTTACGAATTTATATGTGGATTTAGGCGTTCAGGTGAAGATAGGCAGGTGAGTGTTGTTGAGAGAGAGAGAGAGAGAGAGAGAGAGAGAGAGAGAGAGAGAGAGAGAGAGAGAGAGAGAGAGAGAGAGAGAGAACCATCGATATTGAAATGGTAAAATCCTCTCATCTTATTACTCCTAAGACGAACGGAAATAGATGAGAGAAAGAGAGAGATAAAAATAAAGTAAAAGATTCAATAAACGAGATATCAAAGGAGGAAATTGATGAAAGCTGGAAAGAGAAAGAACGAAATTGAAGAGGTGGGGAGGGCAAGGTCCGTAATGAGAGAGAGAGAGAGGAGAAGAGAAAGGAGAGAGAGAGAGAGGGGAGAGAGAGAAGAGAGAGAGAGAGAGATGAAAGGTGGGACAGAAGAGGGTGGAAGGTATAAATCCCGGCTGAAAATAAGATATATGAAAGAGAGAGAGAGAGAGAGAGTTGTGAAATTGTAAAAATGGATATATCACTGTTATTTCATGTCAAAACTTGTATATATATATTGTCTGGAACAACATTCTAGTTAATATTTAGGTTCAATAATTCATCCTCAAATTAAAGAGAAACATTGTGTGTCATTATATTTGGTTAGTTTCTATTTTGTCTGTTTCACTTTGACTTTCTTTCCTCTTGTCTCTCAGGTCTCTCTTTTCTTTTCCTCTCTCCCCTCTCCTCTCCCTTCTCTCCTCTCTCCCTTTTCTCCTCTCTCTCTCCTCTCTTGGCCCTCTACAAACACTTTTAGTTTCCACTTTAAAAAATTCTTTTTCTTGTCACACTTCCTCCTCCCTCCTCCTCCTCCTCCTCTTCCTCCTCCTCCTCCTCCTCCCCTCCTCCTCCTCCCTCCTCCTCCCCTCCTCCTCCTCCTCCTCCTCCTCCGTAAAAAGCCTTGGAAAACAGAGGCAAGATGCAGCGGGGTGAAGCTAAAAAGAGTGTAATGAAGTTTGTAAGTTTGAAGTTCCTGGCGTAGAGAGAGAGAGAGAGAGAGGGAGAGAGAGGGGAGTAGAGAGAGAGAGAGAGAGAGAGATAGAGAGAAGAGAGAGAGAGAGAGAGCATTGTTTCTCAACTTATTTCTTTCGTTTTTCTCAAGTAACACCAAGACCATAATGAATAAGATTAATATATTTCTTCTTTTAATTTACTTTAATTTGAACGTTAATCCCCACCTTGTAATCCGTCACTTAAGAACATAGAAACATGTAATGAGGGAGATGTTTAACCCTTCACGCCCAGGTCTTTCCTGGCTATACAAAATTGTCTGTTGTTAGCCATAACATTACAAAGTGACTGAATATACCAATTTAACTAGTGGACAAGGATACTAAACAGGTCATTATGTCTAAAATATTGCTTAAGTTCACTTTAAAAAAGGTCTAATGGCAGCCATAATACAATGGAAACTAGGGGGGGGGGGGGGCACCAGTAAGCGCATCTCCCCGAATATTTCATCAAAAATAATTATAAATTAGCGTGTTTTACTGTTTTTTATTTGATAATATTATAGAACAAACATTTACTAAATTACAGTCTGTCATATAACTGATAACAGTTCTATATACCGTATAATATATATATGAATCTGAGCTCCCTCCAACTTCAGGACCTGTGCGAAACAGGCGATATGCCGTGCACAGTCCAGGTATACAGTGGTTAATGACTTACCCTTATATAATTTTGTTCCTATTTCCTCCTGTTCCATGCTCTTCCACCTCCTTCATCACCCCTTCTTTTTATTCATTTTCTTCCTATTCATCCTGTTTATCCCCATCTCCCTTCCCTCTTCTAATCTCCCTTGGCCACGTCATTCCCCTTTCTTCTATCATTTTGTTCGTATTCCTTTGGTACGTCACTAGTTCATTATACTTTCAACACTACTTTTTTTTGCCCTATATAATCAATGTCTAACGCTAAAATTGTATCTACACATTTTAATACATACTACCGTATATAACAGTGAAGTCGCCAGTTCAAACGTTTCTTTTTATTAACAGACGTGTGTGGCGTTAATACTTACATTTCTACATCCATGATTTCAGGAAAGTTTAGAAGGTTCTATCTGGAAAGTCTGTGTCATTTTTGTGTCCTTCATCTGTTTTCATATTTAGCTATAAATGAACAAATACAAAATAACCAGAGTGTCGATCTCACTTCCTACTACGTAAAGTCGCCAGCTAGTATTTTAACCCAAACGTTTGATTCGCCACTCTGGGGAATTCAGGGAAATTAGAGGTGAAGTAAAACAAGTCTCTATATATATTAGCTGCGGAAGATCTTGGATATTAAAATTCCTCTGCCAACGTGAAAATAATTTCGATTCAAGTTTTGAAAGCGATCTGCGAAAGTTTTTTGTCCCTGTCGCCCGAACGCTACTGTTTACTGTCCTGTCATCGCGCAAGAAAACGTTAGAAGCAAAAATGCGCAACAGTTATATTTGCAGCTTACAAGCATAAAAAAAGCGCTGAAACAGGTGATTATACAATCATGATATAAACTACTGTGTAACATCTTCAGTGGCACATAAAAATCAGTAGCGATGCTATAATTCTTAATATTTGGGCGCCTGGCGACTTCACTGCAGGTGGACATGACTTCACTTTTCATCTAACGGTAGGCACATTACTTTTTTGGCCCTATATAATAATCAATGTCTAACGCTAAAATTGTAAACACAACTACAACATTACTTTTTATATACACGCTATTACTTACTTTATTCATAGTTGTTCCTATTCCTGTTTTCCCATGTCTTGTTCCAGTCCAGTACATGTCCCTGTATATAAGACCAGTGGGCGACGTGGCGACAACAAGACAACGGCACACATTTTATCCCTGTTATTCGGTGTCTCAGGTCACGTCCGGCGCTGATGTTCCTCTATCTGCCTTCACTCCTCTTCCTCTTCCATGGTCCTCTTGATCTATCCTTCACTCCGCTTGATCTACTCTTCACTCCTCTTGATCTCTCCTTCACTCCTCTTCCTCCGCTCCTCTTGATCTACTCCTT
>JACEEZ010002720.1:187500-195000 GCA_016584305.1 Chionoecetes opilio
TGTACAAATCCAATATAATCGTCAACATTACTTTTTGTATGAAACACGCATTATTTCCCTTAGACATCTTTATGTAAATGGTTATACGTATTCGGCTTCTTGCTACCCCATTACCTCCTGCCCTTACTTGCCTTCAAACTACTTCCTTCTTACCTCCTTATTTCACCTAGTACTCTTGCTTACCTTACAAACTACTATCCTTCTTACCTCCTTATTTCACCCTAGTACCTCTGACCTTAAACCCTTGCTTGCTTCAACTACTATCCTTCTTACCTCCTTATTTCACCTAGTACCTCTGACCTTACCATTGTCCTTCCAAACTACATCCTTCTTTTTACCTACCTACCTCCTTATTTCACCCTATACCTCTGAACCTTACCTTGCCTTGCCTTCAAACTACTATCCTTCTTACCTCCTTATTCAACCCTATACCGTCTGCCTTTCCTTACCTTGCCTTCAAACTACTATCCTTCTTACCTCCTTATTTTCACCCTAGTACCTCTTGCCTTACTTACAAACTACTATCCTTCGTACCTCCTTATTTCATTCACCCTGTACCCGCTGCCTTATCCTTACTTACAAACTACTAGCCTTTCTTACCTCCTTATTTCACTCTAGTAACCTTCTGACCTACCTTGCCTTGCCTTTCAAACTACTATCCTTCTTACCTCCTATTTCACCCTAGTACCTCTGACCTTTACTTAACCTTGCCTTCAACTGATATCCTTCGTTAACTCCTTATTTCACCCTAGTACCTCTTGCCTTACCTTACAAACTACTATCCTTCTTACCTCCTTATTTCACGCCTAGTACTCTTGCCCTTACCTTACCTTACAAACTACTATCCTTCTTACTCCTTATTTTCCCCTAGTACCTCTTGCCTTACCTTACCCTTGCCTTCAAACTACTATCCCTTCTTAACCTCCTTATTTCACCCTAAGTACCTCTGACCTTTACCTTAAACCTTGCTTCAAACTACTATCCTTCTTACCTCTTATTTCCCCTAGTACCTCTTGACCTTTTACTTACCTTGCCTTCAACTACTATACCTTCTTACCGTCTTATTCAACTCCTATACCTTTGCCTTACCTTACAAACTACTATCCTTCTTACCTCCTTATTTTCCCCTAGTACCTCTTGCCCTTACCTTAACCTAGCAAACTACTATCCTTCTTACCTCCTATTCCCCTAGTACCGTCTTCCCTCCTTACCTTGCCTTCAAAACTACTATCCCTTCTTACCCTTATTTCACCCTAGTACCTTGACCTTTCCTCTTACCTTGCTTCAAACTACTGCCTCTTACCTCCTTTATTTTTCACCCTAGTACCTCTTGCCTTCCCTTTACAACCTACTATCCTCTTAACCTCCTTATTTCACCCTAGTAACCTCTGACCTTACCCTTACCTTGCCTTCAAACTACTATGACCTTCTTACCTCCTTATTTCACCTGTACCTCTTGCCCTTCCCTTATCAAACTACTATCCTTCTTACCTCCTATTTCACCCTAGTACCCTCTTGCCCTTACCTTACAAACTACTATCCCTTCTTACCCCTCCTTATTCACCCTAGTACCTCTCTTGCCCTTACCTTCAAACTACTATCCTTCTACCTCCTTATTTCCACCCTAGTAACCATCTTGCCCTTACCTTACAAACTACTATCCTTCTTACCTCCTTATTTCACCCTAGTACCTCTTACCCTTACCTTGCCTTCAAACTACTATCCTTCTTACCTCCTTATTTCACCCTAGTACCTCTGACCTTACCTTTACCTTACAAACTATTAGCCTTCTTACCACCACCCTATTTTTCCCCCCTCCGTACCCTCTTCAAATACTATCTTCTAAGTTTTAACTCTCTCTGTAAACCATTAACTAAACCATTAACTTTCTTATACCTACCTATCTTTTTGCTGTTTTTTGTACCCCTTTATTTTCTGCCAGGCCTTTGTGTCTTGTAACCTTGATATGTATGGTTCCTTCTAATCTATAACCCTTTGTACCAGGGCTTTTTTAGAATATTATTTTTCTAGTTCATTCTTTTTACTTCCTCCTCCTCCTCCTCCTCCTCCTCCTCCTCCTCCTCCTCCTCTTCCTCTTCCTCTTCCTCTTCCTCTTCCTCTTCCTCTTCCTGCTCCTGCTCCTGCTCCTGCTCCTCCTCCCCCTCCTCCTCCTCCTCCTCCTCCTTCCTCTCCTGCTCCTCCTCCCTCCTCCTCCTCCTCCTCCCTCGCTCCTCCTCCTCCTCCTGCCTCCTCCTCCCCTCCTCCTCCTCCTCCTCCTGCTCCTGCTCTCCTGCTCCTCGCCTCCTCCTCCTCCTCCTGCTCCTCTCCTGCTCCTCCTCCTCCTCCTCCTCCTCCATCCTCCTCCTCCTCCTCCTCCTCTCTCCTCCTCCTCCTCCTCCTCCTCCTCCAGCAGAGTAAAGAAAATAAACCCCTGACGTTTTGTTTTCTTTTTCGGATGTTTTTTTAAATATATTAATTTTTTTGAGTCTCCTCTTTTTCCTTTTACTGTTTATTTTGTGAACCTTTTTTGGCTGCTTTTGGATGGGTTATTTTAATAATATTATTTTTTTGTCTTTTCTTTTTTTCATCTGTTCCTTTGTCCTTGGTTTGACCTTGTTTTCCTTTGTCTTTGGGTTGACCCTTGTTCCTTTGTCTTGGGTTGACTTGTTCCTTTGTCACTTGGGTTGACCCTTGTTCCTTTGTCCTTGGGTTGACCTTGTTCCTTTGTCTTGGTTGTCGACCTTGTTCCTCTTAGTCTTGGGTTGACCTTGGTTCCTTTGTCTTGGGTGAACTTGTTCCTTTGTCTTGGTTGACCTTGTTCCTTTGTCTTGGGTTGAAGCCTTTGTTCCTTTGTCTTGGTTGACCTTGTTCCCTTTCTTGGTTGACCTTGTTCCTTTGTCTTTGCGTTGGACCTTGTTCCTCTTTGTTTTGGTTGACCTTGTTTCCTTTGTCTTGGTTGACCTTGTTCCTTTGTTTTGGGTTTGACTTGTTCCTTTGTTTTGGGTTGACCTTGTTCCTTTGTTTTGTTGGGTTTACCTTGTTCCTTTTGTTTTGTTTACCTTGTTCCTTTGTCTTGGGTTTGACCTTGTCCTTTGTTTTGGGTTGACCCTTGTTCCTTTGTCTTGGTTGACGCTTGTTCCTTTGTCTTGGGTTACCTGTTGACTGGAATTTTGCCTAGTTCCTCTATCTTTATATGCGCCCCCCCCCTCCCCGAGTCCTCTACCGTCCTGACCCTGTTACCTGTGCTCTCTCGTCTCTCCCCCTCTCTCTCTCTTCTCTCTCTCTCTCTCTTCTCGTCTCTCTCTCTTCTCCCACCCTCTCACAAATCTCTCCTCCTCTCTCTCTCTCTATCTATCTCTCTCTCTCTCTCTCTCTCTGCTCCCCTCTCTCTCTCTCCTCTCTCTCTCTCTCTCTCTCTCTCTCTATGACGTTTGGTATGTCTAATTCGTCACTTTTTACAAATTTTGTTTCGATTGAAGTGTAGTTATTTTTTTTTTTTATTTTGAGGAGAAGGAGAAAAGAAAGAAGAGGAGAGGAGGGGAGAAGGAGGAGGAGGAGGAGGAGGAGGAGAAGAGTTGAGGAAAGTGTCCCTCCTCTCTTGCCCAAGGGGAGGAAAAAGGAGGGAAGGATTGACGCCCCTCCTGGCCACTACTCCAGATCCATTGCCCTTACCTCCACCCCTTCCTCCTCCTCCTGCCTCCCTCCCTCCGTCCTCCTCCCTCCTCCTCCTCCTCCTCCTTTGACCTCCTCCTCCTCCCTCCTCCTTTACCGTCCTCCTCCTCCTCCTCCTCCTCCTTTACCTCCTCCTCCTCCTTACTCCTCCTCCTCCTCCTCTCTCACTCCTCCTTTACCTCCATGACCCAGCCAAATCCTGTGGGGGTGGACGCAATCTCGCCGCGACTACTTCGCGAATGTCACAGTCAACTTTCGCTCCCATTAAGATTTATTTTCAATAAATCGCTATGTGAAAAAATGTTCCTAGTAGTGGAAATTAGCTTAATGTTACACGTATTCAGAAAGGGAGTAAGGAGCCTCGCAAGTTATTATCGCCAATTATCTAACTTCCGTGATGGTAAACTATTGAAGAAAATATGCGGGATAAAATAGTGTCTTTTCTCGATGAAAATAAATCAATACTAAACTCCCAGCATGGATTTCGAAATAAGAATCCTCTTAACAAACTACCGATTTTTAATTTCATTTATTCCACACTGGGACGCTAAAATTCCCCTCGGTGTAATTATACCTTGATTTTCAGAAAGCCTTCGATACAGTTCCACATAAGCTAACTGTTGACAAGCTCAGGGCACAGTGGCATATAGGAGACAATTTATGTTCATGGATTGGCGATTGGTTTCAAAATCGTAAACAACGGGTAGTAATAAATGGTGAGCATCTGATTGGTTAGATGTCACTAGTGGGGTTCCTCAGGGCGCGGTCTTTGTCCTACTCTTTTTCTGGGGGGGGGGGGGGGAGTTCAACGATCTGGAACTGCGGACTTGTATCTAAAATATCAAATTTGCAGATGACACCAATTAGGCGGTAAAAAAAAGCCATATAATAGAGAAAACTGCGAACTCATACAAAGTGATCTCGACAAACATCAGATTGGTGATAATGGCTATTAAAATTCAATTCCGATAAATGTAAAGTAATGCATATAGGCAACGAATAACCTCACATATAACTATCAAAAATGCAAATAATCGTTAACTGAAGTACAGCCAGGAAAAGGATCTAGTGTCCATCATCAGTAATGCCCCCAAAAAAAATCTGAAAACCAGTTCGCATTGCTAGCTGCCAGTAAAAAGGGCAAATATGAATGTTTGGGCTTTATATAAACGTAACTTTGAACATAAAACTCCCGAAAGTAATGACACAATTATACACGTCCTTGGTTAGGCCGCACTTGGAATATGCCGTTTCATTCTGGTCGCCTGTTTCGTAAAAGATCAGCCAATTTATAATCATTGCAAAGAAGAAAGCAACCAAACAAATTCACATCTCTGCGAAATTCATCTTATGAAGAGAGACTGCGGAAACTTAATATGTTTTCCTTAAGGAGCGTAGAATCCGTGGGGACTTGATAGAAACCTTTATAAGATCCTAAAAGGTTTGATGTCATTTAATCAAGAGGACCTTTCGAGCTTTTCAACTCAAGTGCAACAAGATATGGTTTAAAACTAAACGTCAACGTTGCATCCACCGATGCTCCGTAAAATTATTTCAATGTTAGAGTCGTTGATCGATGGAACAAGTTACCAGCAAAATGTTGTCGGACCAACACATAACTACATCAAAAACAGACTTGACCGCCGCACTGTAAAGTCAATTGGGTATTGATAGGCGAATTCCCGTATCTAGTCCCCCCGTATCGATTAGTTGTAGTGGTAGTGGTAGTTGTGTTAGTATTTTCATATCGCTATCATCCTGCACTATGAAACTTCCATGTTCCTATTCCCCTTTAGGTACACATGGTATCATTTTCCAATTGTTTTCTTACAAGTGTTGATAGTTTAGTATATGTAGTTCACAGCAGATACCCCTCGCTATGGACCAATAGGTCTCCTGGTGTCTGTTTACTCCTATTAATCTAGTAATCCTCCGGTCGTGAGTAGCCAGCTGTCAATACTGTTGCTATTCTCCTCCTACCTTCTTCCCAATCCTCCTCCTCCTCTCCTCCTCTTCCCTCTCCTCTCCTCCTCCTCCTCCTCCTCCTCCAACCTCTCCTCTCCTCCTCTCTCACTTGACATTCTCTCCACCCCACTACTCCTCCTCCTCCTCCTCCTCCTCCTCCTCCTCCTCCTCCTCCTCCTCAGTAGAAACGCATATCAAAGTATTTGCGAAACTTGCACGCAAATCCTTGGGGGTGGACGAAATCTCGCCGCGACTTACTTCGCGAATGCACAGGCAACTTTCGCTCCATTAAAGATTTTTCATAATCGCTATGTGAAAAAAATTTCCTAGTATGTGAAATTTAGCTAATGTTATACCGATATTCAAGAAGGGAGTAAAGCCTCGCAAAGTAATTATCGCCCCAATTAGTCTAACGTTCCGTGATTGGTTAAACTATTTGAGAAAAAATATTGCGGGATAAAATAGTGTCTTTTCTCGAATGAAAATAACTCAATACTAAACTCCCAGCAGGATTCGAAATAAGAGATCCTGCTTAACAAACCTACTCGATTTTTTTCATGTCATTTTATTCAAACTGGACGCTAAAATTCCTGGATTGTAATATCTTGATTTTTCAGAAAGCCTTCGAGACGTTTCCACATAAGCGACTGTTGACCAAGCTAAGGGCACATGGCATAGGAGAGCCATTAGTTCATGGATTGGCGATTGCTTTCAAATTCGTAAACACGTAGTAATAAATGGTGAGGCATCGGATTGTTAGATGTCACTAGTGGGGTGCCTCAGGGCTCGGTCTTTTGGGTCCTACTCTTTTTCCTGATATATATCCAACGATCTGGACTGGCGGGACTTGTATCTGTATCTAAAATATCACAATTTGCAGAATTACACAATTAGGCGGTAAGCATATACTGGAGAAAACTGCGAACTCATACCAAGTGATCTCGACAAACTATCAGATTGGAGTGAATTAACTGGCTATTAAAATTCAATTCCGATTATGTAAGTAATGCATATGGCAACGATAACCTCAAATTATAAACTACAAATGCCAATAAATCGTTAACTGAAGTACAGGAACAGGAAAAGGATTTTAGGTGTCATCAATCATAATGATCTGAAAACCAGTTTCGCATTGCCTAGCTGCAGTAAAAAGGCCAATTGATGTTGGGCTTTATTAAACGTAACTTTGAACATAAACTCCGAACGTAATGACACAATTACCGTCCTTGGTTAGGCCGCACTTGGAATATGCCGTTTCAATTCTGGTCGCCCGTTTCGTAAAAGATCAAGCAAGCCCAAATTGGAATCAGTGCGAAAAGAAGAGCAACCAAACAAATTTCCATCTCTGCGAAATTCATCTATGAAGAGAGACTGCGGAAACTTAATAGGTTTTTTTCCTTAAAGGATCGTAGAATCCCGTGGGGACTTGATAGAAACCTTTAAGATCCTAAAAGGTTTGATGTCATTAATCAAGAGGACCTATTCGAGCTTTCAACTCAAGTGGACAACAAGAAAATAATGGTTTAAACTAAACGGTCAACTTGCATCACCCGATCTCCGTAAAAAATTATTTCAATGTCCGAGTCGTTGAATGCGATGGAATAAGTTACCAGCAATGTTGTCGGAGCTAACACAATACCTATCATTCAAAACAGACTTGACGCGCACATGTAAAAGTAAATGGTTATTGATAGTGCGAATTGCGTACTAGTCCCCGTATCGATTGTTTGTAGTGGTGTGGTAGTTGTAGTTAATATTTTCATATCCCTATTCATTCATCCTATGAAACTTCCATGTTTCTTATCCTCTTTAGGGCCATGGTCTCATTTTCCAACTGTTTTCTTACAAGGTAGTTGATAGTTA
>JACEEZ010002720.1:197500-202500 GCA_016584305.1 Chionoecetes opilio
ATTTCAGACTCGATATATATCCGCAAACTCTTCTTAATTAACCCTTTGAGACCCAGAACGTAATTTCCATTGTACTGTGGCTACCATTAGACGATTTTAGTGAATATAAGCAATAATTTTATAGCTATGACCTGTTTAGTATCCTTGTCCACTAACTAATGTGGTATATTCAGTTACTTTTTGTAATTTTATGGCTAACAACAGACGATTTTATATAGCAAAGGAAAGATCTGGGTGTGAAGAGGTTAAAAGTCATTGAATTCGTGTGATATCAGGAACTTGAAGCATGGTAGGGAGGTGTTTAGGGAGACTGCCATATGGTGACCCTTCCCTCATACTTCCCTCATACTTCCCTCATACTTCCCTCATACTTCCCTCACACTTCCCTCATACTTCCCTCACACTTCCCTCATACTTCCCTCATACTTCTCTGATACTTCCCTCATACCTCCCTCATACTTCTCTGATACTTCCCTCATACCTCCCTCATACTTCCCTCATACTTCCCTCATAATTCCCTCATAATTCCCTCATACTTCCCTGATACTTCCCTGGAATCTATGAATATAATAGAAAACACTTTACACATGAAATACAAAAAATATATGGTGGTAAATTCAGAACTAAAAAAGCAAAAATCGACTCAATTTCAAACTGATCTTATTTTATTGATTTATTTCTCTTCTTTTCTTATACGGTATATATATAATTTGGTGTGTGGGTTTGATATAATAGAAAACACCTTACACAATAATTATATGAAACGAAAAAAATATATGGTGGTAAATTCAGAAATATAAAAGGAAAAAATCTACTCAATATCAACTTTATTTTAATGAATTTTTTTTTTTTTTTATTTTTTTTTTTTTTATGCCGTATATATATATAATTTGGTGTGTGGGTTTGAGTCACATGTCTTCCTTCCTTAATTAGATGTCTTTGCCTCCTCCTTCGACCTGTACTTCATGGTGACTTCAAAGGTCCTGTGAGCGGCTTGGGAGGGGCTGGTGTGTGTGTGTGTGTGTGTTGTGTGTGTGTGTGTGTGTGTGTGTCTGGTGTGTCTGTGTGTGTGTGAATGAGTGAGACAGAAAAAATAGAGACGTTACCTCTAAAAAATTTAAAAAGAGGCTAATATAAAAGTTAGTCAGACAATATCTCTTATTTATAAAGGATATAAGTGTATTAATTAATTAAAACGGTGAGGTTGAATACAGAGAGAGAAAGAGAGAGAGGGAGAGAGACATACAGACAGACAAAACAGACAACAGACGACAGACAGACAGACGACAGACAGAGACAGACGGACAGACGAGACAGACAGACGACAGACACGGACAGACAGATACAGACAGACAGACAGACAGACAGACAGACAGAGAGACAGACAGACAGACAGACAGACAGACAGAGAACAGGAAAAAGACAGACAGACAGGGACAGAGACAGACAGAAGAGAGAGACAGGAAACAGATGAGACAGAGACAGACAAGACAGACGACAGACGACAGAGAACAGAGAGGAGAGATAGAGAGACAGAGATACAGACAGACAAGACAGACAGACAGAAACAAGAGAGACAGACAGACAGACAGAGGGGACAGAGATACAGACAAGAAGACGAGAGAGACAGAGAGACAGAGACAGACAGAGAGACAGAGAGACAGACAGACAGAAGGATACAGAGAAGAAGAATAGAAGAGAGGAAGATGATATAGCAGACAGAGAGAAGAAAAAGAGATAGGAACTTCGACAGAAGAGAGAAGAAGAGAGAAGAAGAGAGAGAGAGAGAGAGGAGAGAGCAGTATTTAGAGAATAGCAGATTGAAGAAAAATGAGAAGATATGGAGAGAATTTGATAGAGAGAGATTTCTTTGATCAAAAGAGAGAGAAGAGAGAGAGAGAAGAGAGAAGAAGAGAGAGAAGAGAGAGAGAGAGATAGGAGAGGATGGTTGCATACAAAGAGAGAGAGAGAGAGAGAGAGTAGACGAGAGATAGATAGAGAGATATGAGACAGAGAGAAGAGAGAGGAAGGTTTGAATACAAAGAGAGAGAGAGAAGACGAAAATAGAGAGGAGAGAGAGAGATATGAAAAGTATTGAATCGATAGAGAGAGAGAGAGAAGACGAGGAGTTAGAGAGATGACGAGCTATAATCGTTATATTTAATAAATCGTCCCTCAGTTTACTTGCCCAGAAAGAAAATGAGGAACTGATCGAAACTCAGACTGAAAATTTGACTTCCTGAGCAAATTATCTTGATCATTTCAAGTCTAAATTTTCTTTCTCGTATATTTTTTTAATGGATTTTTTTTCCCATCTAAGGTAAAATTTGAACCCTGAATTAAATGAAGTTCTCGATAGATTGATTTTGTGTTTGTCATGTTATTCATATTTAGTTAAGGGTAGAATTATCGTAACACATTTTAATCGTTATAGTTAATAATTATCGTAACTATTTTGATGGTTATAGTTAATAATTATCGTAACTATTTTGATGGTTATAGTTAATAATTATCGTAACTATTTTAATCGTTATAGTTAATAATTATCGTAACTATTTTAATCGTTATAGTTAATAATTATCGTAACTATTTTAATCGTTATCGTTAATAATTATCGTAACTATTTTAATCGTTATAGTTAATAATTATCGTAACTATTTTAATCGTTATAGTTAATAATTATCGTAACTATTTGAATCGTTATCGTTAATAATTATCGTAACAATTTGAATCGTTATAGTTAATAATTATCGTAACTATTTTAATCGTTATAGTTGATAATTATCGTAACTATTTTAATCGTTATAGTTAATAATTATCGTAACTATTTTAATCGTTATAGTTAATAATTATCGTAACTATTTTAATCGTCATAGTTAATAATTATCGTAACTATTTTAATCGTTATAGTTAATAATTATCGTAACTATTTTAATCGTTATAGTTAATAATTATCGTAACTATTTTAATCGTTATAGTTAATAATTATCGTAACTATTTTAATCGTTATAGTTAATAATTATCGTAACTATTTCAATCGTTATAGTTAATAATTATCGTAACTATTTTAATCGTTATCGTTAATAATTATCGTAACTATTTTAATCGTTATCGTTAATAATTATCGTAACTATTTTAATCGTTATAGTTAATAATTATCGTAACTATTTTAATCGTTATAGTTAATAATTATCGTAACTATTTTAACACTAGTCTATTTTTTTTAACAAGGCAAAAATTCCATTCTATCTCAAGGTCTCATGCTTAAAATGATGCCCTATGTTTACCAGATACTATGGTTAACTATGATAAAATACAACTGACATTAAGAAGAAGCGTAGTATTCCCTTCTCCTGGCATCAAATATCAGTCAGTAAGCAGCAAGGGGGCAGGATTTTTTGCCTTGTTAAAAAAAATAGACTGTAACTTTTGATGTTCCGAGGCGAAATATTTATCTTCATAGTCGTTAAAAGAAGGGATAAGTACGAACCTTTTTTTTTATAGTTATTTGTGACCTTTGATTTGGTATCGTTATGAATGGTGATTATGATGCGTGGATTTATGATGGAAGGGAAGGTAGGAAGGGATTTATGATGGAAGGGAAGGTAGGGAAGGATTTATGATGGAAGGGAAGGGAAGAAGGATATATGAGGGAAGGATTTATGATGGAAGGGAAGGGAGGGAGGGATTTATGATGGAAGGGAAGGGAAGAAGGATATATGATGGAAGGGAAGGAGGGAAGGATTTATGATGGAAGGGAAGGGAGAGGATTTATGATGGAAGGGAAGGGAGGGGGGGATTTATGATGGAAGGGAAGGGAAGAAGGATATATGATGGAAGGGAAGGGAGGGAAGGATTTATGATGGAAGGGAAGGGAGGGAAGGATATATGATGGAAGGGAAGGGAGGGAAGGATTTATGATGGAAGGGGAAAGGGGGGGAAGGATTTATGATGGAAGGGAAGGGAGGGAGGATTTATGATGGAAGGGAAGGAAGGGAAGGATTTATGATGGAAGGGAAGGGAGGGAAGGATTTATGATGGAAGGGAAGGTAGGGATTTATGATGGAAGGGAAGGAGGGAAGGATTTATGATGGAAGGGAAGGGAGGGAACGATTTATGATGGAAGGGAAGGGAGGGATTTATGATGGAAGGGAAGGAGGAGGGATTTATGATGGAAGGGAAGGGGGGGAAAGGATTTATGATGGAAGGGAAGGGAGGGATTTATGATGGAAGGGAAGGGAGGGATTTATGATGGAAGGAAGGGAGGAAAGGATTTATGATGGAAGGGAAGGGAGGGTAGGATTTATGCTGGAAGGGAAGGGAGGGTAGGATTTATGCTGGAAGGGAAGGGAGGGGATTTATGATGGAAGGGAAGGGAGGGATTTATGATGGAAGGGAAAGGGGGGGAGGGATTTATGATGGAAGGGAAGGGAAGGGAGGATTTTATGCTGGAAGGGAAGGGAGGGATTTATAATGGAAGGGAAGGGAGGGATTTATGATGGAAGGGAAGGGAGGAAAAGGATTTATGATGGAAGGGAAGGGAGGGTAGGATTTAGGTGGAAGGGAAGGGAGGGGTTATGATGGAAGGGAAGGGGGGGATTTATGATGGAAGGGAAGGAGGGGATTTATGATGGAAGGGAAGGGAGGGTAGGATTTAGGCTGGAAGGGAAGGAGGGATTTATGATGGAAGGAAGGGAGGGATTTATGATGGAAGGGAAGGGAGGGATTTATGATGGAAGGGAAGGGAGGGAGGGATATATGATGGAAGGGGAGGGAGGGATTTATGATGGAAGGGAAGGGAGGGAGGGATTTATGATGGAAGGGAAAGGGGAGGATATATGATGGAAGGGAAGGGAGGAGGATATATGATGGAAGGGAAGGGAGGGAAGGATATATGATGGAAGGGAAGGGAGGGAAGGATTTATGATGGAAGGGAAGGGAGGGAGGGGTTTATGATGGAAGGGAGGGAAGAAGGATTATGATGGAAGGGAAGGGAGGGA
>JACEEZ010002720.1:207500-212500 GCA_016584305.1 Chionoecetes opilio
TAGTAGTAGTATAGTAGTTAGTAGTAGTAGTAGTATAGTAGTAGTATAGTTAGTAGTAGTAGTAATAGTAGTAGTAGTTAGTAGTATCGTGTAGTAGTAGTGGGTAGTATAGTAGTAAGTTATAAGTATATATATATAGCTATAAGTGATATTTCCCCTTCCTCTCTCCCCTCCTCTCTCCTCTCGTCTCCCCCATCTCCTCTCTCTTAGTTTTCTCTCTCCTCCTCTTCTCTCTCTCTCCTCTCGCTATCTCTCTCCTCTCTCCCCTCTCTCTCTCTTCTCTCCTCTCCCCTCCCCTTTTCTCTCTCTCTCCCCTTTTCCTCTCTCTCTCTTCTCTCTCTCTCCTCTCTCTCCCTCCCTCCCTCCCCCCTCCCTCCTCTCTCTCCCTCTCTCCCCACTCTTCCTCTCCCCCCTCTTCCTCTCTCTCTCTCCCTCTCACTCTCCCTCTCTCCCCCCCTCTCCCCCTCGCCACAGGTGTTTGTACGGCCTTTCACTGCCCGGCATGAATTAGTTAGTGGAGTAATAACCCTTCACAGCCGGGTACACAGGCCAGGTGGAGGACTCGCCTGAATGATCAACAACCTAGCTTATTTCAGGCCATCCAAAATTAAGGTGATGCTTATTTTTTAGGCAGTTTTTTTCTCTGAGGCTGTTTTTTTTTTTCTCTCCTCTCTCTCTCTCTCTCTCTCTCTCTCTCTCTCTCTCTCTCTCTCTCTCTCTCTCTCTCTCTCTCTCTCTCTCTCCATTCAGTTTTGCTTGACCTCCTATTTCGTCCTTCTTGTTTGTCCCTGTATTTCTTCCTCTCAGTACCAGGCCCCTCTCTCTCTCTCTCTCTCTCTCTCCTCTCTCTCCTCTCTCTTCTCTCTCTCTCTCTCTTTTCTCTCTCTCTTCTCTCTCTCTTTCTTTTCTCTCTCTCTCTCTCCTCTCTTCTCTCTCTCTCTCTCTCTCTTCTCTCTCTTTCCCTCTCTCTTTTACCAGGCTTGTCTCTTCCTCCTCCTTGCCCGCTACACCACGTCATCTAAGTTCATTTCGGTGATCCCTTCGGACCTGAGACGCGACTCCCTTATGTTCAGGCACTGGTATCGTCCTCAACGCCTCCCTGGCCTGATCTTGCCACACTCCCTCCCGTGCCTCTGAGTCTTATAGCCACTGTGTCCCATCGGGTTTATCAAGGGTGTTTGGTGTTCAAGGGTGTTTAAGGGTTTTTAATTTTCAAGGGTCTGTTTCCTTTCTGTCTCCATACAGCCCTAACACCGTACACAGGGCCCTGTCTGCCTGCCTTAGCTTCCTGTCCCACTCCTCCCTACCTAGGACTGTTACTATTGACGGCTCCTCACTTTCTGGTTGAGCGCCCCAATCTCGGTGAGCCCCCGCTGTCAATATCCTAGAGAGCGCCGCGACGGGAAGGGGGAAAACCATTAATTCCCGGTTGGTGCTTTATTGGATTGGGCGGGGGGGTGCGGGGGGGCAGGGAGGAGGGGAGTAGAGGGGGAGAGGAGGACCCTTCATTGGTAAGAAGGATGGTGGGAGGGGAGGGAAAAGGGGGGTATCCTTCATTGGTTAAGGCTGCAGATCTCCTCAAGATATTTGGGGGGGTAGGGATAAAAAAACGTTTTTTTCTGTTTTTTTAGGGTTGTTATTTATTGTTCTTTGGTGAAAAAGTTTGGTTCACTTTTTTTATTTTAAATTTTCGTGACATCTTAAAAAAGTTTCCAAAATTTTTTTGTGGTTTTCTAAAAACACTCACCTGTTGACAGACTTATTTTAGCCGCCCTTTAAAACAAAAAAGCCCCACACGAACATACTCTAACAAAACCCCCTTATCTTGTAGTCCCCCTATTTCAACATTTGGCCAGAACCTAGCTTTTTAGACCGCTTAAACAGTCCATAACATAGCCAAGAGGGGACCCCCCCCTCTCCCCCCCCCCTTTTCTCCCCCCACCCCCTTTCGGGCCCCCCCTTCCTTCTCCTCCCTGGGCCCCCTCCTCCTCTCTTCCCCTCTCATCTTTTCTCTTTCTCTCTTCCCCCTCTCTCTCTCCTCTCTCTCTCTTCTCTCCTTTCCCTCCTATCTCCCCTTTTCTTTTCTCTTTCATCTTTTTTTTTTCTCCCTCTCTCCTCTCTCTCTCCTTCTCTCTCTCTCTCCCTCTCTCCTCTCCCCTCTCTCTCGTCTCCTCTTTCCTCTCTCTCTCTCTCTCTCTCTCTCTCTCTCTCTCTCTCTCTCTCTCTCCCTTCCCCCCCCCCGTCCCCCTTTCTCCCCCGAAAACCCCCCTTTTCTCTCTCCTTTCCCCTTTCCTCCCCCCTTTTCTTAAAAAAAACCCCTTTCCCCCCTCCCCCCCTCTCCTCCCCCCCCCAACCCCCTTCCCCCCGCCCCCCCCCCCAAAACCCACCCCAACCCCAAACCAAATTCCAGCCCCCTCCCCCTCATAATTTCCACCCCCCCCCCCACTCCCCCCTCCCACTTAAAGCCCCCCCACCACCACCCCAACCTTCCCGCCCCCCCCCCCCTCATAATGTCACCCCCCCACCCCAAAACCCAAACACTTCCCAAACCCCTCCCCCACTCATAAAGTCCACCACCACAACCCACACTTCCCCCCCTCCCCGCTTATAATGTCCACACCCACCACCACCCCAACACTTTCCCGCCCCCCCCCCACCATAATTTCCCCCCCCACACCCCCCCCCCACCACCCCCCCCTTTTCCCCCCCCCCACTCTGTCACCCCCCCTCACCCCACCCAAACCCCCCCAAAAACTTTCCCCCCCCCCCCCCCCCCAGGGGCCCAAACCCCCACCAAACCCCAACCCTCAAAACCCCCCTCCCCCCCTTCACTTAACCACCCCCCACCCCCCCAACCCCCCTCCCTGTCACACCCCCAACCCCAACCCAACACTTACCCCCCCCCCCCCCCTCCCCTTCACTTTAAAACACCCACACCACACCCAAACCCTCCTAGCCCCTCCTCTTCCCCCCCTCCCTGTAACCCCCCCCCCTTCCAGCCCCCCATCCCCCCTCTCACTGTCACACCCACACCACACCCAACACTTACCCCCCTCCCGCCCCTCTCCCACTGTCACAACCACCCACACCACACCAACCCTCCTAGCCCCTCCTCTTCCCCCCCCTCACTGTAACCCCCCCTTCCAGCCCCCCAACCCCCCTCTCACTGTCACACACCCACACCACAGTCACACCCTTGCTTGCCCCATCACCTCGGTCTAAACTCGTAAAGGGAACTAGTTTTTTTCTTTTTTTAAGGTGTTGGTTTTACTTATCCGGTAATGTGTCAGGAACTACGTATTTAACCTATTGATATTCTAAGGCCAAAATAATCATCATAAAATTCCGCTGTTATGCGATGACGACACACACACACACACGCACACGCACACGCACACACACACACACCCACACACACACACACACACACACACACACACACTACCACACACCACACCACCCACCCACCACCACCCACCCCCCCACACAACACACACACACACAACACACACACACACACACACACACACACACACACACCACACACACACACACACACTAATGGCATTCTTTTCTGGGTCACGTTTTCATCATAAACACGAAAACGAAGTCATGAGATATGCTTTACCTAATTAACGAAGAGAGAGAGAGAGAGAGAGAGAGAGAGAGAGAGAGATACTATAAAAGTTGGCTCACAAAATTTTCTAGACTAATTAGATTCACCCTCACTGTGTAATTTTCTCACTTACCCTCCCTCTACTGTTGTCTTATACACTGGTACCTTGACTTACGAGTGCCCCAACTTACGAGTTTTCCGAGTTACGAGCAGTCGCTCGGTCAATTTTTTGCTTTGAGTTGCGAGTCAAAATCCGAGTTACGAGCGTTTTTTTTTTTTTTTTTTTTTTTTTTTTTTTTTTTTTGTGTTACGAGCGAGCTTCAGTTTACGCCGCCGCTATTTTGGCCCAGCGAACGCCACAACATCCGCCCAGCATCCCACGTCTCACTCGTTCACTTCACGGGGTTTACCTCGCCGTGGAAGCATCTCTGTTGTGTTGTGCTCACACAGGCGAATGGGAAATGGCGGAGGTGAGTGCAGTACGTTTAGCGGCAGTTCCACCACAGCTGTTTTTCCCCAGCTGATACACAGAGTATAAACACTGGCGAATGCAAATGGCGGAGGGTGAGTGCAGTACGTTTAGCGGCAGTTCCACCCACAGCTGTTTCCAATAGCTGATACACAGAGTGTAAACACTGGCGTAAACACTGGCGAATGCAAATGGCGGAGGGTGAATGCAGTCGTCATATACAGTAGGTACAGTAAAAAAATTGGGGTGTTTTTTTGGGGGCTGGAACGGATTAATGGTATTTCAATTAATGTCAATGGGGAAAACTGATTTGATATACGAGCAAATTGAATTACGAGCTCGACCAATGAACGAATTAAACTCGTAAGCCAAGGTACCACTGTACTCTCTCTCTCTCTCTCTCTCTCTCTCTCTCTCTCTCTCTCTCTCTCTCTCTCTCTCTCTCTCTCTCTCTCTCTCTCTACTCTCTCGCTCGTCTTTACTGCTACCTGTGGTCTTGTAGTATAAAAAAAGGCTTTATAAATTATATGAACGTTCCTGCTTTTTTTTTCATTTTATGTTTTTAAGTGGTTATGATAAAAATGGATGCTATTTATTGTATGTTTGTGTGTGTGGTGTGGTGTGTGTGTGTTGTGTGTGTGTGTGTGGTGGGGCGCGCGCGCGCGTGGTGTGGGGTTTTTGTGTTGTGTGTGTGTGTGCGCGCGCGCCCTGGTGCGTGTGTGTGTGTGGTGTGTGTGTGTGTTGTGGTGTGTGTGTGTTTCTTCATTACTAAATTTGTTGTGTTTGCTTTTACAGGTATGATTGGGTAACGACATTGTGTTTACCTGGACAATACCGGAGTGAATATGTAAGTACTAAAATATTTAAAATTCTCTCTCTCCTTTTCGCTCTCTCTCTCTCTCCTCTCTCTCCCTC
>JACEEZ010002720.1:215000-217500 GCA_016584305.1 Chionoecetes opilio
TAGGGTCCAACAAAAGAATACATAATTATGAATGAATAACTAAATTATAAATCTTCATTCAACCTAAAGATTTACGCATATATCCGTAATATTTTTGTATATAGCTGTACACACATCATCATCGGTCATTGTTTTTGAGAATAAATCATAGATACTTTTGATACAATAACGTTGCGAACATCACTAGATAAGGGACCACTCGCCTGACATGTTCTTGGGTCTGTATCTTGCCGCAGGGACACAGCCTCTCAGCCACCGGGAGACGGCCGCGTCCCCTCCTATTCCACCTGCCTGCCTCTATAGCTAAAGAGTGAGCTGACACAAGGGAAGCGTGTATAAGCTATTCTATATATTCACTGATGTTATGCTTTTCAATATACAAAGATTGCACTGTTAATTGGGGATTCATGACATTAAGTAGGTTATTCTTCTTGGTGATGCAGAATGCATATGTTATTTTTAAGTGTATCCATTGCTACTGCACAGTCATAAATATTATTTTTTTATAAGATCTGACACACAAGTCTTGGTATTATATCCCGTGTTCCAGTACCATTCGCAAAGAAAAGCCTAAAGGGTCATCATCCATCCTAGATCGCTCCGCGTACATATTCGCAAAAAACTTTCTTTGTCTACTTTTAACAAGAGCTTGTATAGGTGGCACCCTGCTCGATGTAACAAAGATCATTACAAGTCGTACCTCGGACTCCCAGCATCTTTTAAAGTGACCGTTATATAGTTTAACTATTGGTTTCAAATCTGCATTCAGCCCGACTCACATCCATACAAGACAGCAGATATACTACAGCATCAAACACTCTCTTCTTTACAATGAAGGGCACGCCCATTATTTTTTGCAAAAGGAAAAAACTTATTAAAGTGAGCCATCTTATCCTGAGCGTGAGCCTTGACCGCCGACGACGCAGAGCCGTCTGCCGTGAAGGGTGAGCCGAGGTAAGTGTAGCGTTGACAGTGATTCACAACCAGTCCATCTACAATCATAGGAAGCCTGTCACCATCCGAACCACAGATAACCATGAAATTAGTCTTAGTCTTATTCACTTTCATGCCATAATGCTTACAAAACTGACATAGCAATGACAACTTCCTTATCATGTTTGCCCTACTCGTCGATAACAATACCGTATCGTCCATAAGGATCATGTTTGCCCTACTCGTCGATAACAATACCGTATCGTCCATAAGGATCATGTTTGCCCTACTCGTCGATAACAATACCGCATCGTCCATAAGGATCATGTTTGCCCTACTCGTCGATAACAATACCGTATCGTCCATAAGGATCAACAAGTGTAACCTTTGACAAAAACCATTTTGATCACAATTTTCCTTTACAATTTTAATTAGATCATTAACGTAGATGATAAACAAACATGATGTAGGAGAACCTTGCCTTACTCCTATATTGTGGCAATAATGCTGTTCCTATAGGCTGTTATTTAAAATTATACATGGCAACTATTGCCCCCAACATTACTGCCCCGCAACCTAACCTCTTCAAACAGTGAAAAACACGCTTCTGGGTACAAGGTCACTCTTCAAAACAGTGAAAAACACGCTTCTGGGTACAAGGTCACTCTTCAAAACAGTGAAAAACGCTTTGGGTTCAGGTCCTCCTTAAAACTGAAAACACGCTTTTTGGTACAAGGTCCCTTCAAAACAGTGAAAAACACGCTTCTGGTACAAGTCACTCTTCAAAAAATGAAAACACGCTTCTGGGTACAAATCACCCTTTAAAAAAATGAAAAAGCTTTTTTCTCCCTTTACAGGGGAAAAACGTTTGGTACAAGGTCATCTTCCAGTGAAAACCCCTTCCCGGGTTCAGCATCTTCAAAGGGGAGCACGGGTTCTGGACAATATTCATCTAAAAAGTTATCAGTTCTTGTACTCCCTTTCCGTAAAGCCCTTCTTAAAAATCCTCCAAAATGAAAAGCACGCGGAAAGGCCATTAAAACAGTGAAAACCTTTGTACAAGGTCGGCTTCAAAAATAAAGAGCCCTCGGGGACAGGTCATTTCAAACTTAACCTTTCTGGGTGGTTTACTCTTTAAAAATGAAAGGCCCTCTTCGGTAATCAACCCTTTGGAGGAAAAGACCTCGTAAATCATCATAAAAATGAAAAGCTTTTACAATCCTCTCAAAACTAAGACCTCTGACCCTTTTCCCCTTTTCCCCAACCCGTGAGACCCTTTTTTCAAGCCCTTTCAACCAAAGCACGCCGGTACAAAGGGCATTTCCCCTTCACAGAAAGCAACCGCCTGTACACATTTAACAGGACAACACATCGGACAAATCCCAAACAGTAGCAGGTGGGTTTAAAGGGCATCTTACAAAAATGGGGATTTTGTCTATTAAAAAAGAAATCATTTAACCAGGCAGTGAAATGACCCTTTGGGGCGGCCCCTATACTTTAAAACAGTAAAAGCAAGGTTGGTTGGGGACAATCAAATTTTAAACGTGAAGCACGCTTTGGTACAATC
>JACEEZ010002720.1:222500-225000 GCA_016584305.1 Chionoecetes opilio
CTTTAAGTCCTCACCTTTCCTTTGTTGCTTTTTTTTTTTAATACCAACACTCCTTGATTGGATCGCTTTTGTTCCCGGTCAGGAGATGATTGGCGGGGTCATGGTGGTGGTGGTGGTTTATGGTTCCCTTGACGTGGTGGTGGTGGTGAGGCGTTGTGGTGGTGAGGCGTTGTGGTTGTGGTGGTGGTGGTGGTGAGGCGTTGTGGTGGTGAGGCGTTGTGGTTGTGGTGGTGGTGGTGGTTGTGGGTGAGGGTTGTGGGGTGAGGTGATGGTGGCGGTTTGGTGGTGGTGAGGCGTTGTGGTTGTGGTGGTGGTGAGGCGTTGTGGTTGTGGTGGTGTTGGTGGTGGGGTTTGGTGGTGAGGCGTTGTGGTGTGAGGTTGTGGTTGTGGTGGTGAGGCGTTGTGGTGGTGAGGCTTTGTGGTGGTGAGGCGTTGTGGTTGTGTGTGGTGGTGGTGAGGCGTTGTGGTGGTGAGGCTTTGTGGTGGTGAGGCGTTGTGGTTGTGGTGGTGGTGGTGGTGAGGCGTTGTGGTGGTGAGGCTTTGTGGTGGTGAGGCGTTGTGGTTGTGGTGGTGGTGGTGGTGAGGCGTTGTGGTGGTGAGGCGTTGTGGTTGTGGTGGTGGTGGTGGTGAGGCGTTGTGGTTGTGGTGATGTGGTGTGAGCTTGGTGGTTGTGGTGGTGGTGTTGGTGAGGCGTTGTGGTTGTGGTGGTGAGGCGTTGTGGTTGTGGTGGTGGTGGTGGTGAGGCGTTGTGGTGGTGGTGGTGGTTGTGGTGGTGGTGAACCGTTGTGGTTGTGGTGGTGGTGGTGGTGAGGCGTTGTGGTGGTGGTGGTGGTGGTGGTTGTGGTTGTGGTGGTGGTGGTGGTAGTGAGGCGTTGTGGTGAGGCGTTGTGGTGGTGGTTGTGGTTGTGGTGAGCCGTTGTGGTTGTGGTGGTAACTCGTATGTGAGGCAAATTGCGTCCCAAATATCTGATCTTGAGCTGAAGAGACACGGAAAAATACGTAATGTTGATATTTATTTAAAACCATCTCGCGAATACCGTAGACTTTTTCTCCAACTCTGTTACTTGTCGGGCTGCACCTTCTCTGAGTCTGGGAAAGTGTGTCGCGCCCTCTTTTGAACACGTCACGTTACGTTACGTTAGGTTACGGTTAGGTTCCTTAAGCGCCAATAAGGAAACTTTGTGTGAGAACCATAAGGAGGGTATTTTCGAGACAATCCTATGGTTAGTTTCGGAGCTATAGCCAAGCGTCTTCACCCGGAGTAGACGATCTTTTTCCAAACTTGGAGAATATGCTGCCGGGGTTACTTAGCGGTTACGATGGTTAAAGCTACTTAGCGGGCTTTTTGCTACTTCGTTTTTTTTTTACCCTTATCCAGTCCCTCATGATGTAAAAAAAAAAAATTCCTTGTGTGACTCATTTTGTCATGTAACATAATAAAATATGTTACATGTCGGTACCTGTCTACTGCCCTATTATATCCAGCCTTTACACTCACTCTCTGTTATTCTCCTTCTGTGTGACTCACTTTGTCCTGTACATAGTAAAAGATGGTATATGGAGCCCGTTAACTCTCCTCTTCCTTGTTATATTGTCACTCTGGATTAACATAATCTCACTGCGGCACTCATTAGTAGAACATAAGAAAATAAGGAAACTACAAGAGGCCATGGTTAGAACATAAGAACATAGGAAAATAAGGAAGCTACAAGAGGCCGTGGTTAGAAACTTCGAACATAAGAACATAAGAAAATAAGGAAGTTACAAGAGGCCATGGTTAGAACATAAGAACATAAGAAAATAAGGAAGTTACAAGTGGCCATGGTTAGAACATAAGAACATAAGAAAATAAGGAAGTTACAAGGCCTGGTTAGAACATAAGAACATAAGAAAATAAGGAAGTTACAAGTGGCCATGGTTAGAACATAAGAACATAAGAAAATAAGGAAGTTACAAGACGCCGTGGTTAGAACATAAGAACATAAGAAAATAAGGAAGTTACAAGTGGCCATGGTTAGAACATAAGAACATAAGAAAATAAGGAAGTTACAAGTGGCCATGGTTAGAACATAAGAACATAAGAAAATAAGGAAGTTACAAGTGGCCGTGGTTAGAACATAAGAACATAAGAAAATAAGGAAGTTACAAGACGTCGTGGTTAGAACATAAGAACATAAGAAAATAAGGAAGTTACAAGTGGCCATGGTTAGAACATAAGAACATAAGAAAATAAGGAAGTTACAAGTGGCCATGGTTAGAACATAAGAACATAAGAAAATAAGGAAGTTACAAGGGCCATGGTTAGAACATAAGAACTATAAAAATTAAGGAGTTACAAGTGGCCATGGTTGACATAGAAATAGAATAAGGTAGTTACAAGACGCCGGTAGAACATAAGAACATAAGAAAATCCCGTAAGTGACAAGTGGCCTGGTTAGAACATAAGAACATAAGAAAATAAGGAAGTTACAAGAGGCCATGGTTAGAACATAAGAACATA
>JACEEZ010002720.1:240000-247500 GCA_016584305.1 Chionoecetes opilio
CTCTCTCTCTCTCTCTCTCTCTCTCTCTCTCTCTCTCTCTCTCTCTCTCTCTCTCTCTCTCTCTCTCTCTCTCTCTCTCTCTCTCTCTCTCACGTCATTTCTTAAAACTAACTACAACAGTAACATTATTTTGCTACTTTCTTTTATTGTTAGCTATTATTTCTATCGATATTATTATAATTTTTATCATTATTACTGTTATATCATTATTGCCATCATTATCATAATATTTATTATTGATATTAGTATTGTTGTTATTACTAATAATTTATTATTATTATTATTATTATTATTATTATTGTTCATTTATTATTATTATTATTGATATTATATTTATAAGTTATAGTAAGAATCATGGTCACAGCTACTGATTTCGATATGTGTGTGTGTGTGTGTGTGTGTGTGTGTGTGTGTGTGTGTGTGTTGTGTGTGTGTGTGTGTGTGTGGTGTTGTGTGTGTGTATTTACCTAGTTGTAACATTACAGGAAACAGAGTTATGCTCGTACTGTCCCGTCTCCAAATCTACTAATTTCCAGCTTGCCTTTGAAGTCCTGAATACTTCTTGCATTAATCACTTTTGCATCAAGGTTGTTCCAGGCTTCTAGGCGTCTATACGGGAAGCTGTATTTTTTTATGTCCCTCTTGCATGTTGTCCTTTTCAATTTCTTCTCATGACCTCTTGCACTTCTGTCGTCCCACACAAACAGATCTTCTCTATCAATTTTTTCCAGACCCATTGATGCTCTGTACGCTGCTATAAAATCTCCCCTTTCTCTTCTTTTCTTAAGAGTTGGGAGTTTCAGGTGTGTGTGCGTGTGTGTGTGTGTGCGCGCGCGTGCGCGCGCGCGTGTGTGTGTGTGTGTGTGTGTGTGTGTGTGTAGGGTGTGTGTGGGCGCGGCGCGCGCGCGCGTGCGTGCGTGTGTGTGTGTGTGTGTGTGTGTGTGTGTGTGGTGTGTGTGTGTAGGGTGTGTGTGAGCGTTACTTTCTCCCCGCGGTCATGATCTTATTTAGACTTTCATCCTCTTTATTATTTAATTGTTTGTTTATAAAGACAGAAGAGAGGGAGATGAGGGGGAGAGAGGAGAGGGAGATGAGTGAGTTTATGTGTAGTTTGTGTAATTTCTAAAAAATTGTGTCTGCCAGTTTGAACATTTTTCTTTTTTTTCGTGAAACCTCTGTCACACAACATACACACCAACACACCAACACCATCTACACACCACACACCACCACCACAGCTACCCTACGCACAACACGGATTATTACTTTCTATCCTGGATTTTTTGTTCTCTCATTCTTAACCATAGTTCCTCCAACCATTCCTCTAAAACTATAGGAGTAGCCGTGTTCTGTCTGTCGTCTGTATGTCTGTCTAATTGGACGAAAGTTAACATTTCAATTTTCTGAGATACGCAAAAAAAAACGCAAACAAAACGTAGGTGGTAAGCGCTGATCCCACGCCGATTTAATCATTATGAAGGGGCTTTTGGGCTAAAACACACTTAAGAGTAAAACGGTAGAAATTTTTTCGTTGCCTTGCCGCATTTCACTACCTCCTAGACCATGGACTTTCCTGTTGGGGTTCTGTGGGGAATTTCTGTTTTTTTTTATTCTGCATTTCGTGGCCTGTATTTTTGGTATATTTTCGGAAGACATAAGGAGTGTTAGAATACAGGACCAGAAACGTGGTGTTAACGTTATCAGCCATCATTTAACATATTTGGAGTGGTTTGACTCACCTTCACTCTTCTTCGTCTCCCAGCAGCCCTCCTCATCATTGCCTGTCCCCTTTTTATCCTCCTATGACTTATGGACTTTACGTTCTATTATTGTATATGCGAGTTTTGTTTGTTCTGAATTTTCGGGCCGATATTGTTATGTTAATTTGCAGAGATAGCATAAAGAACATGACTAACGAGGTGGTACAGGCTTGTTCAAGTTACGAATTGCAAATAATTTTGAAGGGAGGTTCTTGCTCTACTCCTGGAATGCCAGCCCAGGCCTAGTTAGTTGCGTCCCAAGTGACTGTGGCAGTGGTAATTTGTGTATTATCCATTAAAGGACAATTGTATGAAGCTGTGGATGTGGAAGTGAAAGGAAGTGTGTTGAGGAGGATGGAAGTGATCTGAGATAAGAGAACGAAAGCGAAAGAAAGAAGGAAGGAATGTGAGGGAATGTGATAGAAAGAGAGGTAAAAGGAAAGGAAAGGAAATAGAAGTGAGGTAAGGACTAGAAAGAGGAAGGAAAGGAAAGGAATGGAATGTGGAGGGAAAGGCTAGAAAAGAGAGGAAAGGAAAGGAAGGAAATGGAGTGAAAGGACAGAAAAGAGAGAGAAAAGGAAGGAAAGGAAAGGAAGTGGAGGGAAAGGATGGAAAGAGGAGGAAAGGAAAGAAAGGAAAGAAGATTGGGGGAAAGATAGAAAGAGGAGAGTGGGAAAGGAAAGGAAAGTGAAGGAGGGAGGAAAGGATAGAAAAGAGGAAGACAGAAAGAGAGAGAAAGGAAAGGGAAAGGAAGAAGGGAGGAGGATGAGAGGGGTGGAAAGAAGGAAGAAGTGGAGAAAGGATAAATAGGAGGGAAGGAGGAAGAAAGGAGTGGGGGAGAGGAGGAAAAGGAGGAAAGGAAGAGAGGAAAGAGGACAGAGAAAGAGAGAAGTAAGGGGGGTCGTTGAGGCAAAAGGAGAAGTTGAGAAATTATGTTAGGAGGGTAGAAATCAGGGTGGAAGGGGAAGAGTGAAGGAGGAGGGTAGAAGTGGAAGGAAGAGAAGAAGAGGGAAGGTGACGTGCAGAATGGGGAATGAGTGGGTGAGGAGAAGATGTGAATAGTGAATTAGATGAGGAAGGAGGGTGAGAGGGAAGAAGAAAGGGGGAGAGCGGAGGGATGTGAAGAAGAGGAGGGGGAGAATGGAAAGGGAAGGAAGGAAGAAGGAAGGAAGGAAGGAAGGAAGGAAGGAAGGAAGGAAGGAAAGAAGAAAGAAAAAAGAAAGAAGAAGGAAAGAAGAAAGAAAAAAGGAAGGAAAGAAGAAGAAGAAAGAAAGAAGAAAGAAAAAAGAAAGAAAGATAGAAGAAGAAAGAAAGAAGAAAGAAAAAAGAAAAGAAAGAAAGAAGAAGAAAGAAAGAAGAAAGAAAAAAGAAAGGAAGGAAGAGAAAGAAAGGAAGAAAGAGAGAAAGAAGAAGAGAGAGGAGGAGGAGAGAGAGAAGGAAGGAGAGGAGGAGAAGAAGAGAGAGAGAGAGAGAGAGAGAGAGAGAGAGGAGAAGAGAGAGAGAAGAATTGACGAACGGACCAATAAAATTCCAGAACATGTGGCTTTTCAATAACATATGTAAATTAATCTTATCCAAATAAAATGTAGTAGAAAACAACTTAGAAAGAGCCTGAGGAGGAAGGCAGGCTAGGCGTGCTGCTGTGCTAGCCTGGGCTGTTATGCTTAGGTTAACCGAGGCTGTGTTGTGCTGTGCCTGCCGGGGCTGTGTTTGAAGAAGCAGAACTGCGCCTAATTGAGGGTCTGGCGTGGCTGTGTGAGGCGCAGTGAGATTTTATCCCCTTCACGCCCAGATCTTTCCTTTGCTATAAAAAATCGTATGTTGTTAGCCATAAATTAACGAAAAGTAACTCAATATACCACATTAGATAGTGTACAAGGATACTAAAAACAGGTCATATCCATAAAAACTTTGCTTATAGCCACTACAAATCGTCTAATGGTGGTCAAATTACAATGGAAATTACGTGCTGGGCCTCAAGGGGTTAAGGCAAGTTATATTTGGTAGAATGACTCTTGGGTTAGGTAAGGTAAAATTAGGTTAGGTTTCGAAGGTTCGTGTATTTTTTTGTTTTGTTTTTAAGTTAGTTTATGGTAGACTAATTTAAGTTATGTTTGGTTAAGCAAGGCAGGTTGATGTTACTGTTTCGCTTTTAAGTTAGGTATGAGGGTAAGGTAAGGAAGGATACTAGAGAATCATTAAGGTAAGATTAAAATTTTTTTGTTTTAGATATGATATATATTTATTAGAGAAATTTGAATAAGAAAGATTGAGAGGTGAACACACTCTAAGGTGGTGTGCTTTGAACTAGTTATAGAATTAGTTGATTGCTCCACCTTGAACTAATCGTTGGATTATATAGTCTATTTTTTTTATTAGGGTCAAAATGCAGTAAGGAAGCCACGCCCCCTGCCTGCCCTTCTATTCTACGAGGCAGCAGATTGGTGCTTTCCTCGTATCATCACTACCAATCACAATATCTTCACTACTTAACAGCGGCGTGACCATTGGACACAGCAATATTCACTACAGAGGGATTTTTTATTTTGTCACCCTCTGTAGTGAAGATTGCTGTGTCCAATGGTCACGCCGCTGTTAAGTAGTGAAGATATTGTGATTGGTAGTGATGATACGAGGAGTGCACCAATCAGCTGCCCCGTAGAATAGAAGGGGAGGCAGGGGGCGTGGCTTCCTTACTGCATTTTGACCATAGTAAAAACAATAGCCTATAGCCATGGGGTCCACCTTGAAGTGATGATGTGCTCGCTCCACCAAGAATTAATTACGGGATTAATTCTATGGTTAAAGTTCATCATCTCTTGGCACTTTTACTCTCTTTGGTGAGTATTGGTCACCTCTGTTCTAGTGACTTTTTTCCAATCATCTATTACATCGCACAGCATCTCTATTTTTTCTGCTCTTGTCTGGTCGTGTTTTATTATTTCCAAAAGTTTTTCCATCTCTTGTCGCATTTTTTTCCATTGTTTGCCTCATACTGCTCCTTAACCCTATCCAGACTTTCTACTGTCGAATTTACCACAGTCGTATTTTCGGTCTCTGTCTCATTTGGTTCCTTTAAAGTAACCACACTTTCAACCGTCGTATTCTCAGTCTCTGTCTCATTTGGTTCCTTTAAAGTAACCACACTTTCAACCGTCGTATTCTCAGTCTCTGTCATATTTGGTTCCTTTAAAGTAACCACACTTTCAACCGTCGTATTTTCAGCCTCTGTCATATTTGGTTCCTTTAAAGTAACCACACTTTCAACCGTCGTATTCTCAGCCTCTGTCATATTTGGTTCCTTTAAAGTAACCACACTTTCAACCGTCGTATTCTCAGCCTCTGTCATATTTGGTTCCTTTAAAGTAACCACACTTTCAACCGTCGTATTCTCAGCCTCTGTCATATTTAGTTCCTTTAAAGTAACCACACTTTCAACCGTCGTATTCTCAGCCTCTGTCATATTTGGTTCCTCCACAACAATTGTATTGCTGGCTAGACACCACTGAGACAACAATGACAGAATTAGAAAAGAAAATCAAGGAAGCAGTAGATAAGACAATGAGAAGAAAGATAAGCAGGAGAGAAATAAGCGATGAAGAGCAAAGCAAACAGGAAAAAAACCCCAGAAGCAGTCTGTCTGGTGCAACGAAGAGACCAGAAAGGAATTTAAGACAAGAAAAAACTATAATAGAAAATGGCGAAATTCAGTCAATGAACAGGAAAAAGGAAAATATAAAAAATTATACTTCAAGCAAAAGGAAATTGCAAAGGGTATGATCAAAAACGAAATAACAAAACATGAAGAAAAGATAACTAGAGAAATCAGAGCAGACAAGAATAATAGAAAAATATGGGAACACATTTGGGGAGGCGGTAGCGGAGTGGTTAGCGTCTCCGACTGGCGTTCTCGGTGACCCGAGTTCGATCCCCGAAGAAACCCAAAACCTTTCTGCACCGTCGAGTGACCTAAGAACACCCACATGCCCTGCCCATCAACTCTACCTTCGATTGCGAGTGCATCGGAGGACACAGGGGGGCGGCATGAGCCTCTAATCACAGGCGTCACTATAAGAATCCTGCCTGCGCCACCACGGGCGAGGACCAACCATCACAGCCCTCAAGTGAACCTCCAGAGCCTACCATCCACTGCCCTGCCTACAGGCGCTATAGGCACAAATGTAGAAAAAAGAAAAGAAAAAAACCATAAATAAGTTAAAAGGAAATGAAAGAAAAAAAGAAATCACTCTACAATGAAAATGGACAAAAGGAAAAAACAGATGACTACCCCGAGAAAATGAAGAAGTTTCGGGAGACAATTTATAGAAAAGAATAAAATAAGATACCTTTAATATGGAGTAACAGTGAAAGGCAAGAATATAACGAGGAGCTTACCAAACAGGATGACAAGTTATTAATAGATGCAGGAGATAACAAAGTAGAGATGCCACAACAACTGAGGGAACATATGGACGCTGCACTAACTATCATAAAAGCAGATCAACTAAAACCAGTGAAGGACGATGACATAACTGTTGAAGAACTAGAAAATCAACTAAAAAAGACGAAAACTAAAAAGGCAGCTGGACCAAATGAAATAAAAGCAGAACGGGTGATCAGTAGTAGGGCACAACAAAAAATGTAAAGCAGTACTCTTAACTGCACTGAATGAAGTAGTCACTACTGGAAAGGTCCCAGGGACTTGGAACACATCCAACACAAAGCTACTGGACAAAAAAGGCACAACCAACACTCAAGGAGCTGAGGCCTCTAGCGCTAACAGACACCACCTATAGTCTATTTTTTTTATTATGGTCAAAATGCAGTAAGGAAGCCACGCCCCCTGCCTCCCCTTCTATTCTACGGGGCAGCTGATTGGTGCATTCCTCGTATCATCACTACCAATCACAATATCTTCACTACTTAACAGCGCGTGACCACTTGACAGAGCAATCTTCACTACAAAGGGATTTTTTATTTTGTCACGCCGCTGTTAAGTAGTGAAGATATTGTGATTGGTAGTGATGATACAAGGAGTGCACCAATCAGCTGCCCCGTAGAATAGAAGGGGAGGCAGGGGGGCGTGGCTTCCTTACTGCATTTTGACCATAATAAATAAAATAGACTATACACACTACTCATGGCAATTATGTAAGGAACAAAATAGAAAACCACCTCAAGGACAACAACAACCTAATGGAAGAACAAGCAGCTTACACCGAGAAAAGAAGAGCAACAGACAACATATGTATTATAAACTACTGTGTACAAAAGAGCGATGAAAACAAGAAAACACTCATAGTAATATCAATTAATTTCTAAAAAGCATTGGATAGCATCAGCAGAGAAATGTTAATCAAAATAATGATGAGATACAAAATACACCCAAAGTTAAGATTTAATTGCAGAAATATACACAAATGATAAAACCAAAATGTTCATAAATGACAACGAAGTATGAGAAATAGAAATTACAAATGCCATACGTCAAGGCTGCAATGGATCCACAGTCATTTTCCTAATGGTAACATATTTCATCATTGAAAAATTAAACCTACACAACGCAAGCTTTCAAAGTGATATATGTACACTGGCCGCAATATTCTTCGCTGATTCTTCGCAAGAATCCTCTTGGCACAAAATGAAGGAGATGCAAAGGAAAGCATAAAACTCGTCATTAAAATAGCAAAAGAATGTGGCCTCAGTCTAAACAAGGAAAAAAGCAGCTTGTTAATCTTCA
>JACEEZ010002720.1:252500-260000 GCA_016584305.1 Chionoecetes opilio
GCCCGCCATGTGTCGCCTCATAACGAAGCACACACACACACATCCCTACACGGCCCTGCATTGTGTTGCCACTGAGGGCCACTGATAATGCCGCTAACTGACCGCCGCTCAGGCTTGGGACCGAGAGTGCTGGTTAAATAATGCTACAAAAAATATATACGTAGATATGTAAATACTATGAATGGTGATGCTTAAGATTAATGTTGTTGTTATTGTCATTATTATTATTATTATTACTATTATCAGTAGTGTTATATTATTACTAGCGTTATTATTTTATTTTTCTATTTTTTTTGTTTACTATTATTATATTAACTAGCCGCAAAGCCGCCCTCCGGGCGAACTTTTTGGCTAGCTCCTGCGGAGGGCTATTGGTCTTCGGCCCACCAAACACAGACTCTCCAGATAGCCCCTCTAACTTTCCTTTGAAATCATGGATGTAGAAATGTATTATTAACGCCCCCTTACCCATCACCCACACACCCATACATTTTCCACTCACCCATTACCACATTAACCCACCCACCCCCATTCACTCACCCATTACCCATCACCACACACCCATTACCCATCACCCCCCACCTATTCCCTCACCCATCACCCATCACCCCCAACCCATCACCCCCCACCCATTCACTCACCCATCACCCCACACCCATTACCCATTACCCCACCCATTACCATCACCCTACATCAAGGTTTCCTCAATTCTCGCCCAACCCCAACATTTTTTTTTCACTAAATTCTCGACTGAATAGGCTTGACTTTGAAAAGAAAATAAAATAAAAGATGATCGAATCATTATAGAGTGCTTACTATAAATGTTATGCCCTGAGTCGAGCTAGGTTCCAAACTAGCCATATGATGGGTTTTGTGCACGGGGGAAGCTACTATCGTGGACAGCCACACAAACACATCACAGAAACAACACACAACAGACAAACTCGCTTATGATTATTATGACAAGTATGTATGAATTACTTACCTTTCTTTATTAGCATTTTTACTATTATCTATTCTCTGTTTTTCATCATCTATTACTATTTCTATCATTATATTACTATCCTCATAATATATTCCTCTTTTCTTTATGCTGACGAGACGCTCTTATTTTTTTCTATAATCTCTTGAACCACATTAAGTATGTCTGATTTTTCTCTCGTGTAACATGACATTGATACGACAAAAGGTGACTTCTTGGACCATGTATTGTCCTGATACCTGTTCTCTCTCTCTCTCCTCTCTCATCCTCCCTCTCACCTCTCTCTCTCTCTCTCTTCTGCCTCTACTCCTCTCTCTCTCTCTCTCTCTCCCTTCTCCTCCTCTCTCCTCTCTCTCTCTCTCTCTCTCCTTTTCCTCTCCCTCTAGAGATACTTCTCTCTCTCTCCCTTTCATGCCTCCCTGACTCACCTCTCTCTCTCTCTCCCTTTCATGCCTCCCTGACTCACTCTCTCTCCTCTCTCTCTCCCTTTCATGCCTCCCTGACTCACTCTCTCTCTCTCTCTCCATCACTTGCACTCATTTGTTCCTCTCTCACGCGTCACTTTTACCTTCCTCTTCAATTATATTTTTATCGTATATGATTTTTTTTTTTATCCATATTTTTGCATGCATTATTTCCTATCAGTTTTCCTCCATTTGTTTTAATGTTCTTGATTTTTACCTTCACTTCAATCATATATTTATTTTATGTATTTATGTATAATTTTCTTAACATTTAATATTGCATGCTTTATTTCCTATCATTTTTCCTCTATTTGTTTTGAATGTTCTTGTTTTCATTTTTTTGACTTTTACATTTAATTCAATTTTATTATATGGATCTTATGTATTTATGTATGCCTTTTTTTGTTTTCATTTAATATTGCATGCCTTATTTTATTTTATATTTCCTCTATTTTTTAATTTTCTAGTTTTGTTTTTCGTTACATATATATTTGCCATATATTTTTTTTTTTCATGTATTTTTGTATGATATATTTTTCCATTTAATATTGCATGCCTTATTTCCTATCATTTTTCATCTATTTGTTTTAATGTTCTTGTTTTCATTTTCTTGACTTACATTTAATTAAATTTTATTATATTGATTTTATGTATATATGTATAATTTTTTTGTTTCCATTTAATATTGCATGCCTTATTTTCTATCATTTTTCATCTATTTGTTTTAATTCACTTGTTTTGTTTTTCGTTACATATATATTTGCCATATATTTTATTTGTTTTATGTATTTTTGTATAATTTATTTTTCCATTTAATATTGCATGCCTTATTTCCTATCATTTCTCCTCTATTTGTTTTAATTTTCTAGTTTTGTTTTTCGTTACACATATATTGACCATTTGCCATATATTTTATTTGTTTTATGTATTTTTTAAATTTTATTTTTTGCATTTAATATTGCATGCCTTTTTCCTATCATTTCATCCTCTATTGTATTATTTTTCTAGATTTTGTTATTCGTTTACCATTTTGCAAATTCCTTTTATTGTTTTATGTATTTTGATAATTTAATTTTTCACTTTAATATTGCAGCCTTATTTTCCTTATTTTTTCCTCTGTTTTCTTAATTTCCTAGGTTTGTTTTTCTTGACATGTTATATATTTGCCTATATTTCTTGTTTTACGTATTATCTTAATCATATAAGCGTAAGGTTGTGTGTTCTGTTCGTTGTCATTGTTCTGTATGTCATTTCCTGTCGTCCGAATAAGTAAACCACACAGGCCATATAATCATTTGATATTTTTCCGGATTTCTTCCATGATATATATTTTTTCAGATATTTTTCCATGATCTGTTTTCCATTTTCTAAATTCCTTTTCTTTTCTGTTCTTTTCATTTTATCGATGTCAATTTTTCTTACTTTTATCCCGTTAACTTCTTCCCTTATTTATCTTCCCTGTTTTCCTTCATTCCCTGTTTTCCTTCATTCCTTCATTCCCTGTTTTCCTTCATTCCCTGTTTTCCTGCATTCCTTCATTCATTTTTCTTCATTCATTTCCTCTTGCAGTCTCAACTAAATAAACAACACGTATATATTTTTTTGTATTCTCGCATTCATTCCTCCATTCCTCACAATTTCTTTTCTCTTCCCTACGCATCTTTCTGTCGTCTTTTCTCGCACCTTCTTCTTATACCTTCTCTTAAGCCTCTTCCTCTTCCGCCTCCTCCTCTCCTCCTCCTTTCCCTCATCCTCCTTCATCTCTCTCTCCCTTCCGCCTCATCCTCCTCTCTCTCCCTCTTCTCTCATCACTTCTCCTTCACTCTTCTTTCTTGCCTCTGCCCTCTCCTTCACTCCTTAGATCCTCCTCCTCCTCCTCCTCCTCCTCCTCCTCCTCCTCCTCTCCTCCTCCACTACCTCTCCTCCTCCTCCTCCTCCTCCCCCAAATCGTTAACTGAAGTACAGCAGGAAAAGGATTTAGGTGTCATCATCAGTAATGATCTGAAAACCAGTCCGCATTGCCTAGCTGCCAGTAAAAAGGCAAATATGATGTTGGGCTTCATTAAACGTAACTTTGAACATAAAACTCCGAAGTAATGACACAATTATACACGTCCTTGGTTAGGCCGCACTTGGAATATGCCGTTCAATTCTGGTCGCCTTGTTTCGTAAAAGATCAAGCCAAATTGGAATCAGTGCAAAGAAGAGCAACCAAACAAATTCCATCTCTGCGAAATTCATCTTATGAAGAGAGACTGCGGAAACTTAATATGTTTTCCTTAAAGGATCGTAGAATCCGTGGGGACTTGATAGAAAACTTTAAGATCCTAAAAGGATTTGGTGTCATTAATCAAGAGAACCTATTCGAGCTTTCAACTCAAGTGACAACAAGAAATAATGGTTTAAAACTAAACGGTCAACGTTGCATCACCGATCTCCGTAAAAATTATTTCGATGTTAGAGTCGTTGATCGATGGAACAAGTTACCAGCAAATGTTGTCGGAGCCAACACAATAACTACATTCAAAAACAGACTTGACGCGCACTGTAAAGTAAATGGGTATTGATAGTGCGAATTCGTATCTAGTCCCCCGTATCGATTAGTTGTAGTGGTAGTGGTAGTTATAGTTAGTATTTTTCATATCCTATCATTCTGCTCTATGAAACTTCCATGTTCCTATCCTCTTTAGGGACATGGTAACATTTTCCAACTGTTTTCTTACAAGTAGTTGATAGTTAGTAGTATGTAGTTCAGCAGATACTCTCGCTATGGACCAATAGGTCTCCTGGTGTCTGTTATTCCTATGTAATCCTATGTAATCCTCCTCCTCCTCCTCCTCCTCCTCCTCCTCTCCTCCTCCTCCTCCTCCTCCTCCTCCTCCTCCTCCTCCTCCTCCTCCTCCAACTCCTCCTCCTCCTCCTCTTCCTCCTTCTCCTCTTCCAACTGTCCTCTTACATGTAGTTGATAGTTAGTAGTATGTAGTTCAGCAGATACCCTCGCTATAGACCAATAGATATCCTGGTATCTGTTATTCCTATGTATTCTTATGTATTCCTCCTCCTCCTCCTCCTCCTACCACTAATACAGAAAGCAAACAAACTGAGAGAACAAAGACATTGCAGTGATATTCGATTCCTCGCTATTGATTCAAGAGGCGAATTGAATCCCATTAAGGAGATGATGGGCTGTGTGATGGGGGATTGAGTGATGGGGTGACGAAGGGGTGAAGGGAGTGAAGGGATGGGTGTAGGGATTAAAGGGAGTGATAGGATGGGAAAAGAGTATTAGGGTTTAATATAAGTTCAGAGTGTGTGTGTAGGGATTAAAGGGAGTGATAGGATGGGAAAAGGGTATTAGGGTTTAATATAAGTTCAGAGTGTGTGTGTAGGGATTAAAGGGAGTGATAGGATGGGAAAAGGGTATTAGGGTTTAATATAAGTTCAGAGTGTGTGTGTGTATGTGTGTGTGTGTGTGTGTAATGTGTGGTGTGTGTGTGTGTAATGTGTGTGTGTGTGTGTGTGTGTGTGTGGTGTGTAATGTGTATGTAATGTGTATGTAATGTGTATGTGTGTGTGTGTGTGTGTGTGGTGTGTGTGTGTGTGTGTGTGTGTGTGTGTGTGTGTGAGAGTGAGTGAGTGAGTGAGTGAGTGAGTGAGTGGAGTGAGTGAGTGAGTGAGTGAGTGAGTGAGTGAGTGAGTGAGTGAGTGAGTGAGAGAGAGAGAGAGAGAGAGAGAGAGAGAGAGAGAGAGAGAGAGAGAGAGAGAGAGAGAGAGAGAGAGAGAGAGAGAGAGAGGAGAGAGAGAGAGAGAGAGAAGAGAGCAGAGAGAGAGAGAGAGAGAGAATTTGTGAGTGAGAGAGAAAGAGAGAAAGAGAAGGGGGAAGGCATATTATTATTTTTTTTAATCTTTTTCTTGATCTTTCTTCTTCTTTTTTCTACCTCCATCTTCGTCTCACTTTTCATCATCGAGAGAGAAACAACAGGAAAGAAAGAGAGAAGAAAAACGAGAGAAATACAAAAATAAAAGAAAGAAAGAGAAGAAAAATGAGAGAAATAAAGAAAAACGAGAGAAATACAAAAATAAAGGAAAGAAAGAGAAGAAAAATGAGGGAAATAAAGAAAAACGAGAGACATACAAAAATAAAGGAAAGAAAGAGAGAGAAAAACGAGAGAAATAAAATAAAAAAAGAAAGAAAGAGAAGAAAAACGAGAGAAATAAAAAAAAAAGGAAGAAAGAGAGAAGAAAAACGAGAGAAATACAAAAATAAAGGAAAGAAAGAGAAAAACGAGAGAAATAAAGAAAAACGAGAGAAATCGAGAAAGAAGGTCGTGTGAGACCTTTATCATTTCTTCACGAACCAAACGTCCACCCATCAATTCATAATAGAATAGCTGTCCATACTATAGTGACGGTGGTGGTGGTGGTGGTGTCCATACTATAGTGACGGTGGTGGTGGTGGGGGTGGTGATGGTGGTGTCCATACTATAGTGACGGTGGTGGTGGTGGGGGTGGTGATGGTGGTGTCCATACTATAGTGACGGTGGTGGTGGTGGGGGTGGTGATGGTGGTGTCCATACTATAGTGACGGTGGCGGTGGTGGGGGTGGTGATGGTGGTGTCCATACTATAGTGACGGTGGTGGTGGTGGGGGTGGTGGTGGTGGTGTCCATACTATAGTGACGGTGGTGGTGGTGGGTGGGTGATGTGGTGTCCATACTATAGTGACGGTGGGTGGTGGGGTGGGTGGTGGGGTGTCCATACTATAGTGGTGGTGGTGATGTCCATACTATAGTGACGTGGTGGGGTGGTGGGGGTGGTGATGGTGGTGTCCATACTATAGTGACGGTGGTGGTGTGATGTCCATACTATAGTGACGGTGGTGGTGGTGGGGGTGGTGATGGTGGTGTCCATACTATAGTGACGGTGGTGGTGGTGATGTCCATACTATAGTGACGTGGTGGTGGTGGGGTGGTGATGGTGGTGTCCATACTATATGACGGTGGTGGTGGTGGTGGTGATGTCCATACTATAGTGACGGTGGTGGTGGTGTGGGGTGGTGATGGTGGGTGTCCATACTATAGTGACGGTGGTGGTGGTGATGTCCATACTATAGTGACGGTGGTGGTGTGGTGGGTGATGGTGTGTCCATACTATAGTGACGGTGGTGGTGGTGATGTCCATACTATAGTGACGGTGGTGGTGTGGTGATGTCCATACTATAGTGACGGTGGTGGTGGTGATGTCCATACTATAGTGACGGTGGTGGTGGCGGTGATGTCCATACTATAGTGACGGTGGTGGTGGTGATGTCCATACTATAGTGACGGTGGTGGTGGTGTCCTACTATAGGACGGTGGTGGTGGTGATGTCCATACTATAGTGACGGTGGTGGTGGTGGGGTGGTGTCCATACTATAGTGACGGTGGTGGTGGTGATGTCCTACTATAGTGACGGTGGTGGGGTGGAGGTCCATTATAGTGCGGTGGTGGTGATGTCCATACTATAGTGACGTGGTGGTGGTGGTGATGTCCATACTATAGTGACGGTGGTGGTGGGGGTGGTGTGGTGTGTCCATACTATAGTGACGGTGGTGGTGGTGATGTCCATACTATAGTGACGGTGGTGGTGGTGGTGGTGGTGGATGTCCATACTATAGTGACGGTGGTGGTGGTGATGTCCATACTATAGTGACGGTGGTGGTGGTGGTGATGTCATACTATAGTGACGGTGGTGGTGGTGGGGGTGGCGGTGGTGGTGTCCATACTATAGTGGTAGTGGTGCCGTTGGTTGCGTCTCCTTACCTTTCCTTACTCTTTCGATACATTTTTTTTCTGTCAAGACCATCGATACAATTTTTCCTTCAGGAGTAGTGTTAGGCCCCAAAAAACAGTCCCTCTTGTGTCTAAACCAAAAATAAAAAACACCGATGGGAAGACGCAGAAAAGAGAGAGAGAGAGAGAGAGAGAGAGAGAGAGAGAGAGAGAGAGAGAGAGAGAGAGAGAGAGAGAGAGAGAGAGAGAGAGAGACTTTGATTATAAGCCTCGTATTTGTGTGT
>JACEEZ010002720.1:272500-277500 GCA_016584305.1 Chionoecetes opilio
AGCCCTTTGCACCTTTCTCTGCCCATACATACAGCCTTTACCATCCCCACAGCCCTTTGCACCCTTTCTCTGCCCATACATACAGCCTTTACCATCCCCACAGCCCTTTGCACCCTTTCTCTGTCCATACATACAACCTTTACCATCCCCACAGCCCTTTGCACCCTTTCTCTGCCCATACATACAGCCTTTACCATCCCCACAGCCCTTTACACCCTTTCTCTGTCCATACATACAACCTTTACCTTCCCCACAGCCCTTTGCACCTTTACTCCGCCCATACATACAGCCTTTACCATCCCCACAGCCCTTTGCACCTTTACTCCGCCCATACATACAGCCTTTACCATCCCCACAGCCCTTTGCACCCTTTACTCGCCCATACATACAGCCTATATCATCCCCACAGCCCTTTGCGCCCTTTCTCTGTCCATACATACAGCCTTTACCATCCCCACAGCCCTTTACACCCTTTCTCTGCCCATACATACAGCCTTTACCATCCCCAACAGTCTTTACACCCTTTCTCTGCCCATACATACAGCCTTTACCATCCCCACACAGCCTTTGCACCCTTTCTCTGCCCATACATACAGCCTTTACCATCCCCACAGCCCTTTGCACCCTTTCTCTGCCCATACATACAGCCTTTACCATCCCCAACAGTCTTTACACCCTTTCTCTGCCCATACATACAGCCTTTACCATCCCCACAGCCCTTTGCACCCTTTCTCTGCCCATACATACAGCCTTTACCATCCCCACAGCCCTTTGCACCCTTTCTCTGCCCATACATACAGCCTTTACCATCCCCACAGCCCTTTGCACCCTTTCTCTGTCCATACATACAACCTTTACCATCCCCACAGCCCTTTGCACCCTTTCTCTGCCCATACATACAGCCTTTACCATCCCCACAGCCCTTTACACCCTTTCTCTGTCCATACATACAGCCTTTACCATCCCCAACAGCCTTTACACCCTTTCTCTGCCCATACATACAGCCTTTACCATCCCCACAGCCCTTTGCACCCTTTCTCTGCCCATACATACAGCCTTTACCATCCCCACAGCCCTTTGCACCCTTTCTCTGCCCATACATACAGCCTTTACCATCCCCACAGCCCTTTGCACCCTTTCTCTGCCCATACATACAGCCTTTACCATCCCCACAGCCCTTTGCACCCTTTCTCTGCCCATACATACAGCCTTTACCATCCCCACAGCCCTTTGCACCCTTTTCTCTGCCCATACATACAGCCTTTACCATCCCCACAGCCCTTTGCACCTTCTCTGTCCATACATACAGCCTTTACCATCCCCACAGCCCTTTACACCCTTTCTCTGTCCATACATACAGCCTTTACCATCCCCAACAGTCTTTACACCCTTTCTCTGCCCATACATACAGCCTTTATAGCCTATTAGCCTTAAACAACCCACACTATGCTCATCCCCAGCCCTTTACACCCTTACTCTGTCCATACATACAGCCATTAGCCGTAACAACCCACACTTTATTAATTGTTATAATCTTTAGTCCTTTAAAAACCCATAATTATGTCCATCTTTCAGCCCTTAGGAACCCCAACAGCCCTTTGACAACTTTTCTTGAGGTTCTTTTCTTTCTTTCTTTCTTTCTTTCTTTCTTTCTTTCTCTTCTCCTTCTTCTACACCTTTAGCATTCCCACAGCCCTTTTACACTCTTTCTTGAGGTTCTTTTCTTTGATTTACTTTCTTTCTCTTCTGCTTCTTCCTCTTCTTCGTCTTCTACGCTCTATAACATCCTATACAGCCCTTAAACCTCCCCAAAAAACTGTCCAATCCATGCATACAGCCTTTAGCTTCTACAACCCACACTGCTCTTTGTTCATAGACTTTAGCCCTTGGAAAACCCATATTTCTGTCCATCCCTACAGTCCTTAACCTTATTCCAGCCCCAACTGTCTATTTTTACGGCGTGTACATGCTCTTTGTAGCCCCATTCTCTCTATTCTTATTGCCTACACGCTCTTTGTAGCCCCATTCTCTCTATTCATATTGCCTACACGCTCTTTGTAGCCCCATTCTCTCTTCTTATTGCTTACATGCTCTTTGTAGCCCCATTCTCTCTATTCATATTGCCTACACGCTCTTTGTAGCCCCATTCTCTCTTCTTATTGCCTACACGCTCTTTGTAGCCCCATTCTCTCTTTCTTATTGCCTACATGCTCTTGAGCCCCATTCTCTCTATTCTTATTGCCTACACGCTCTTTGTAGCCCCATTCTCTCTATTCTTATTGCCTACATCTCTTTGTAGCCCATTCTCTCTATTCTTATTGCCTACACCTCTTTGTAGCCCCATTCTCTCTATTCTTATTGCCTACACTCTCTTTGTAGCCCCATTCTCTTATTTTTTACACCTCTTTTAGCCCCATTCTCTTATTCTTATGCTACACGCTTTTGTAGCCCCATTCTCATTCTTATTGTAACCTTTTGTAGCCCATTCTTCTATTCTTATTGCCTACACGCTTTGTAGCCCATTCTCTCTATTCTTATTGCCTACACGCTCTTTGCAGCCCCATTCTCTCTCTTCTTATTGCCTACATGCTCTTTGTAGCCCCATTCTCTCTATTCTTATTGCCTACACGCTCTTTGTAGCCCCATTCTCTCTATTCTTATTGCCTACACGCTCTTTGTAGCCCCATTCTCTCTATTCTTATTGCCTACACGCTCTTTGTAGCCCCATTCTCTCTTCTTATTGCTTACATGCTCTTTGTAGCCCCATTCTCTATTCTTATTGCCTACACGCTCTTTGTAGCCCCCATTCTCTCTATTCTTATTGCCTACACGCTCTTTGTAGCCCCATTCTCTCTATTCTTATTGCCTACACTCTCTTTGTAGCCCCATTCTCTCTATTCTTATTGCCTACACTCTCTTTGTAGCCCCATTCTCTCTATTTTTACCAACCTTAACCTTTTTCCAGCCCCCATTCTGTTTGTTCTTAATGCTTACATGCTTTTTGTAGCCCCAATTCAGTCCATTCTTACAGTTTTAACCTTTTTGCAGCCTCTACTTTGTCTATTTTCATTGCCTACAAGACATTTGCAGCCCCCACTCTGTCCAGCTTTACATCTCCCTTTTGTTTGATGCCTGTAATATGTCCAAGACCCTGAGGTCAAGCCCCAAACTAAGCCCCAAAGTTCCCCTGCCAAAGATTATACCTCCATCACAGTCTCACATCCCTATACTCTCTTGATTACTTACTCAGACTTCGATCATCCCCATTCTCTCCAACCCAGACAAATGCTCGCTACAGTTCCAATAGCCTCCTCCTCCTCCTCCTCCTCCTCCTCCTCCTCCTCCTCCTCCTCCTCCTCCTCCTCCTCCTCCTCCTCCTCCTCCTCCTCTACTCAAAGTCCTCTCAAAGACCACCATCGATTTGTTATTGACCGCTCTAACAGACACCACAGGGAGGGAGAGGGCGCTGGGTTAGGGTTTTGGACGCTGCAATGGACTTGAGAGAGAGAGAGAGAGCGAGAGAGAGAGAGAGAGAGAGAGAGAGAGAGAGAGAGAGAGAGAGAGAGAGAGGAGAGAAGAGAGAGAGAGAGAGAGAGAGAGAGAGAGAGAAGGTAGGAAGAAGAAGGGAAGAGCTCAATTGATCATACGAAAGGGTAAAAGGAAGAAGAAGGAGGATTACAAAGGATACAAAGGAAACACAAACAGCAACACCCCAATAGGTCCTTACAAGGCTGTTTGCTTTAACTACACTACACTAACTAGATAATAAGAGAGAAAGGATAGGAAGTAGAAGGCTCCTCCCCACCCACCCATCCCTCCAGCCGAAGCTGGCCGGAAAAGAAGTGATACCATGCAATATAGAAAAACTGCATGGAATTTGTGAGGAAAGTTAAAAGCTGTAATCTATGGCTAACTACTACTAGTTTGTGGGGGTAGGTTTAGTGCTTGATAGATAGGTCATGTTATGTGTGTTTTGTAATGGTGTGAACACAGTGTGGAGGTTCAAGGGTGGTGCGGCAGCCTTGCCTGGCGCTTTCTTGGGAGGCAGCAGTCAATCAGGCCCCAGCTCCGTTCAATCCACTGCGGATTGTGTACTTTTCATGTAGGACGCCGTACACTTCAATGCCTCCTGCAGCAGTGACCCCTGGTACCTTAAATCCCGATGGTGGTCACTAACTGTCAGGACCCTAACTGAACCACAGCCCGTCACAGGTCGAGAGTAGTAGTGGTAACCGCTAACTCGGGGCTATCTGTGTGTTATGAGGTCTAATGTAGTGTTGGTGTAGGCTCAGTGTGGAAGTTCGAGGGTGGTGCGGCAGCATTGCCTGGCGCTTTCTTGGGAGGCAGCAGTCAATCAGGCCCCAGCTCCGTTTCAATCCACTGCGGTAGTGCACTTTCCAAGTAGGACGCCGTGCACTTCAATGCCCCCTGCAGCAGTGACCCCTGGTATATAAATCCCGATGGTGGTCACTAACTGACAGGGCCCTTACTGAACCACAGCCCGTCACAGGTCAAAAGTTGTAGTAGTGACCGTTTACTCGGGGCTGTCTGAGACGTGTGGGAGGGGTTGTGTAGACGCGACTCGCAATCATTTTACGCAATGAGAGTAAGTATCAGAGGCCCGGGAGATAAATTTATTATTCCGAGATAAACAGTGACAACCGGGGATTTGATATGAAATATTTATCGAGGCGATTTTTAAATGATTCTATTGTATTTGAGTTTACTACGTCTGACGGCAGCCCATTCCATACGTTTACAACACGGTTTGTGAAGAAGTACTCTGCTTCATTCGTTACAAACCGTAACGTAAGAGGAGGAGGAGGAGGAGAGAAGAAGAAAAAGGAGGTGATAGCAGTTCTAGTTTCTAAATCCTAACCACGCCCCGTCCTCGCCACTGATCTCGCTCCGTCCTCGTCCTTTGCGCGAGCCATTTTAACCTTGACTTTGCTATCCTCGTCCTCTATTTTTTTGCCATTTTTCTACCTCTGTTCTCGCTC
>JACEEZ010002720.1:287500-290000 GCA_016584305.1 Chionoecetes opilio
AATCAAAACATGTATACAGTCACTAAGGTTAGAAAAATCCCTTCGTATGCGCATATGATTGTATGTATAAGTATATGTATGAATGTATTAATGTGTTTGGGCTTACGTATGTATTTACGTATTCATTTTTATGTATGTATGTATAATGAAACCAAGATATATATATTCTGAACGCAAAACTTAGCTCGTTTTATTATGAGAGTAAATATAAGTGTGTTTTGTATGTCTGAATGAAGCCTTTAAACCCCTTCACGCCCAGATCTTTCCTTGGCTATAAAAAAATGAATGTTGTCGAACCATAAAATAACGAAAACTAACTAAATATACCAAATAAGTTAATGGACAAATATACTAAACAGGTCATAGCTATAAAATACTGCTTGTATTCACTAAAAATCGTCAAATGGTACCCAAATTACAATGGAAATTACGTTCTGGGTCTCAAGGGGTTAAGCACGTATGTGTATAGATGATGTGTATAAATAGAATAAGCTTGAATAGCCTGAGACCCCTCTGTAGTGTATTGTGCATCGCTCCGAGCCGGGTGTGCAGTGTGCAGCCTTCCTCTTAGTGTGAAGGCGACAATAGACAGGCACTACTTGGCTGTGTTGGCACTTTACCTTCTTATTAATGAATGAGATTTGATATACGACGGATGAGAGACATACATACGATAGATAGTAAGACAGACAGACAGACAGACAGACAGACAGACAGACAGACAGACAGACAGACAGACAGACAGACAGACAGACAGACAGTAAGACAGACAGTAAGACAGACAGACAGACAGACAGACAGACAGACAGACAGACAGACAGTAAGACAGACAGACAGACAGACAGACAGACAGACAGACAGACAGACAGTAAGACAGACAGAAGACAGACAGAGACAGACAGTAAGACAGAACAGTAAGACAGACAGACAGACAGACAGACAGACGACAGACAGACAGACAGACAGACAGACAGACAGACAGACAGACAGACAGACAGACAGACAGACAGACAGACAGACAGACAGACAGACAGACAGACGACAGACAGACAGACAGACAGACAGACAGACAGACAGACAACAGACAGACAGACAGACAGCAGACACAGACAGACAGACAGACAGACAGCAGACAGAACAGACAGACCAGACAGACAGACAGACAGTAGACAGACAGTAGACAGACAGACAGACAGACAGACAGACAGACAACAGACAGACAGACAGACAGTAAAGACAGACAGACAGACAGTAAGATAGACAGTACAGACAGACAGACGACAGACAGACAGACAGACAGACAGACAGTAAAGATAGACAGACAGACAGACAGACAGACAGACAGACAGACAAACAGACAGTAAAGATAGACAGACAGAAGACAGACAGACAGACAGACAGTAAGACCAGTAAGACAGACAGACAGACAGACAGACAGACAGACAGCAACAACAGACAGACAGACAGACAGACAGACAGACAGACAGACAGAAGACAGAACAGTAAGACAGACAGTAAGACAGACAGACAGACAGACAGACAGACAGACAGACAGACAGACAGTAAGACAGACAGTAAGACAGACAGACAGAAGACAGACAGACAGACAGACATAAGACAGACAATAAGACAGACATAGCAAACAGTAGAAACAGACAGACAGACAGACAGACAGACAGACAGACAGACATAAGACGACTAGACAGACATAGCAAACAGTAAGACAGAAGACAGAGACAGATAGACAGATACACAGATAGATAGACAGACAGACAGTAAGAAGACAGTAAGACGACAAACAGACAGACAGACAGACAGACAGACAATAAGACAGACAATAAGACAGACATAGGCAAACAGTAAGACAGACAGACAGAAGACAGACAGACAGGAAGACAGACAGACAGTAAGACAGACAGTAAGACAGACAGACAGACAGACAGACAGACAGACAGACAATAAGACAGACAATAAGACAGACATAGGCAAACAGTAAGACAGACAGACAGACAGACAGACAGACAGACAGACGACAGACAATAAGACAGACAATAAGACAGACTAGGCAACAGTAAGACAGACAGACAGACAGATAGACAGATGACACAGATAGATAGACAGACAGACCAGTAAGACAGACAGTAGACAGACAGACAGACAGACAGACAGACAGACAGACATAAGACAGACAATAAGACAGACATAGGCAAACAGTAAGACAGACATACAGACAGACAGACACGACAGCAGACAGACATAAGACAGACAATAGAAACATAGGCAAACAGTATGAGACGACAGAAGACAGATAGACGATCACAGATAGATAGACAGACAGACAGACAGACAGACAGTAGACGACAGACCAGACAGACAGACAGAATCAGACAGACAGACAGACAGACAGCACAGACGCAGACAGACTAAGACAGACGACATAGAAAACAGTAAGACAGACAGACAGACATACAGAGACAGAACACAGATAATAGACAGACAG
>JACEEZ010002720.1:292500-297500 GCA_016584305.1 Chionoecetes opilio
GAATCTCTCTCTCTCTTAGTCTCTCTCTCTCGTCCTTTCTCCTCTTCTCTATCTCTCAGTTCTCTCTCTCTATCTCTCTCTCGTTTAGGTTAGGTTAGGTTGTTGATTTTTTAAAGTAGTTTATATTTTTGCTAAGGTGTAAGTTAGTTGTATAATGTGTAGATATGTTTGTTTAGGGTGCGTGTGGTGGTGGGTGGTGGTAGTAGTAGTAGTGGTGTAGTGTGGTAATAGTAGTAGTGGTTAGTGTGGTGTGGTAGTAGTAGTAGTGGTAGTAGTGGTGGTAATAGTAGTTAGTATAGTGGTAGTAGTGGTGTGGTGGGTAGTAGGGTAGTGGTAGTAGTGGTGGTAGTGGTGGTAATAGTAGTAGTAGTAGTAGTGGTGGTAGTAGTGGTAGTAGTGGTGGTGGTGGTGGTGGTGGTGGTAGTAGTAGTAGTAGTAGTAGTGGTAATAGTAGTAGTATTGGTAGTAGTGGTAGTGGTGGTAGTGGTAGTAGTGGTAGTAGTGGTGGTGGTGGTAGTAGTAGTTAGTGGATAGTAGTGGTGGTAATAGTAGTAGTAGTAGTAATGGTAGTAGTGGTGGTAATAGTAGTAGTGGTAGTATAGTGGTGTAGTAGTAGTAGTATGGTGTAATAGTAGTAGTAGTGGTAGTAGTGGTAGTGGTGGTAGTAGTGGTAGTGGTATAGTGGTTGGTTTTGGTGGTGTAGTTCGTAGTAGTTATAGTAGTGGTGGTAATAGTAGTAGTGTGTATGGTAGTAGTGGTGGTTATAGTAGTAGTGTAGTAGTGGTAGTAGTGGTGGTGGTGTGTGTAGTGGTGGTTTTTAATTTCGTTTCTTTTAAATGTAATGTATTCCTATTTGTCTTCAATTGGTGGTCTTCTAAAGTTCTTCTTCTTCTACTTCCTATTCTTCCTCTTCTTCTTCTACTTCTTCTTCTTCTTCCTCTTCTTCTTCTTCTTTTTCTTCTTCTTCTTCTTCTTCTTTTCCCCTCTTCTTCTTCTTCTTCCCCTTCTTCTATTTTTTTCTTCCTGCTTTTTTTTATGTTTTGCGTGTTTTTTTTTGATGTTTGTCCTCCTCCTCCTCCTCCTCCTCCTCCTTCCCCCCCTCCCCCTCCCCCTCCTCCTCCTTCCTCCTCCTCCTCCTCCTCCCCCTCCTCCTCCTTTGTGTTCTTTCTGTTTTGTTTTTTTTTATTCCTCAAATCTTCTTTTATTGGTGTATTTTCCGTTTTTGTGTTTTATTTTGTAACTTTTTGTATATTTCTTTACTTCATATAGGTTTTTTTTTTTTTTGTTTTTTTGTTTTTTCTTTTATTTCTGTTCTTTCCGTTCCTCTCCTCTCTCTCTCTCCTCTCTTTCCCCCTCTCTCTCTCTCCCTCTCTCTTTCCCCCCCCTCCCTCTCTCTCTCTCTCTTTTTCTCTCTCTCTCTCTCTTTTCCCTTTTTTTTCTGTCTCTCTTTCTCTCTCTCTCTCTCTTCCTGTCTTTTTCTGTCTCTCTCTCTTTTCTCTCTCTCTCCTGTCTCTCATCTCTCCCCTCTCTTCTTTCCCTTGCTCTCTCTCACTCGCTCTCTTTAAAAACCACTCACACGCTCACTCACCTCCTTCTCCCTCTCTTACCACTCTCCCCCCACTCTCCTATCTCTCCTCTCCCCTCTCTCTCTCTCTCTCTCTCCTCCCCTCTCCCCCCCTTTTCTCTCCTCTCACCCCCCCCCTCGTCCTCTCTCCTCTCTCTCTCTCTCTCTCTCTCCTCTCCCCCTCCTCTCTTCTCTCAATCTTTTTTCGTTTACCCAGGTTTTTTATATGAAAAAGACGAATATATTGCCTTCCCCTTTTAAGCTTTGAAAATTTGGGCTTTTGTATCACCTTTGTGCAACCTACTTTTTTTATCCAAATTCTGTTGTGTGTGGTTGTGTGCGTTGTGTGTGTGTGCGTGTGTGGCGTGTGTGTGGGTTGTGTGGGTTTTCGTGTGTGTGTTTGTATGTGTGCGTGCGTGTGCGTGTGTGTGTGTGTGTTGTGTGTGTGGGTGCGTGTGTGTGTGTTGTGTGTGTGGTGGGGTGTGTGTGTGTGTGCGTGTGTGTGTTTGGGGTGGTGTGTGTTGGGGGTTTTTGTGTGTGTGTGTTGTAATAAGACCCTCCTTTAAGGGTAAATACAAGGGACCCCAAAAAGTTCTGATGCGAAAGAGAAAAAAAACTAAGAAAAAACTCAAAACACCAAAAACAGTGAAAAACTAAAACAAACTGAAAACAAATTACCATTATAGAAGAAAAACTTAAAAGATCATTAATTGAAGTGACCGGGAAAAAAATACAAACTGTGGGATGTATTAAAATAAAATCCCAAAAAATATTTACAAGATGCCGAAAAACAAGTCAGTAAGAGAGCGATTTGGCCCACTGCTGATCAACGGCAAAAACCATAAAATGAACCCAAGGGAGGGATTGTTAAGAACTCTGCTCGTACAAAAGTGTCTCAGCAACCCCGGGGGAAAGCAAAATAATTTCAACTCCCTTGGATTTTTTTTTCCCCAAAAGGTACTGATGCACATCAAAACTGACGGCATAACTTTAAGCAAGACATCATAAAGGAGCATTAAAGAGTTGACTACTAACTGGGGCAGCTGGACCCGACCACTTCCCTGCGTGCTCCTTAAAACGTTTGTGCAAAAGACTGACGTTCCTTTGCTCTCTTTATAGAACTTCTTAGAATCCGGAATAATTCCCAAAAAGCAAATTAAAAAGTGCCAACCACCCCAAATCCACAAGGGAGGTTCGAAGACAAAAGGGAAAAAAATTATCGCCATTCCCTTTAACCTCCCAATTATTAAAGTTTGGAGAATAATATTAAAAAACATGGCTCAATCTCGAACAAAAAACAAAAGAACCAAGCCAAACAGGGCTTTCGCTTTTGGGCGTTCATCCCTTTCCCCCCAACTGCTCGCCCACTATGAAACAATTTTAAAAAAGCGGGAATAAAAACAAAAAGTTGAGTGGTCTATCTTGATTTTGCAAAACCCTTTGAAAAGGTAACCACGGCATTTTACTACACAAGATACACAAATGGGCATTACTGGAAAGTCGGATGTGGCTGCACTCTTTTCCTTACTGACAGGGAGCAGTGTGTCGGCTGGCGGTGCAGTGTCTCAGTCGTCATGGTCAACAGTGGAGTGCCACAGGGATCGGCCCTTGGACCCTCTTTTTTTGTCCACTTCCGAAAAAACAGCCCGTCTTAAAATCGTCTTACTTCTTTTGCTGATACACCGGGGTAATAAAGGGAATTTTTTTCGTATCAGGCCGAACAACTCAAACTGATCGGGACATTTTTACTCGTGGAAGAAAAATAACAGTCCTTAAATGACAACAAATTTGGCATATCATTACAGTTCGGGGGGAATTAACTACAAGCAACACGTTTTTCGCACCGGACGGTTCACATTAGACACCCAAGGAGCATATAAAGACCTAGGAATTACCCTCAGCTGTGACGGAAAATTTATCCAACATATTAAATGTGGGAAAAAAGGCACGAAGCCAGGCTGGCTGGGTCCTTTGCACTTTCCGGCACGTGAAAGGCTTCCTATCTGACTTATAAAAAGTCACTCGTGATACCGTTTGTTGGAGTATTGTATCCCCGCTGTGGAGTCCATGGCGAGCAAGAGAGAACGTCACTTGAAGCAGTACAAAGATTTTCACCCATAGAAAATTTGACTCCGACATTTGGATACGGGAAAGATTACGTAACTCGACCTTTTCTCACTAAAAGGCGTAAGAAAGGGACGCTATTTATACATCTAAAATTTACCGAAAATCTGTAAAACTTGAATTACGGTCTAGCAATCACCCACGACCGGGGGGGTTTCTCTGCCATATTGAAAGGATTACCCCAGAGCAAGTACAAAGTCAGACGTCAAGAAAAACGCTTTGCATAAGAGGGCCAACCCCCTTCAATGGGGGCCCGCCCAAACACCTGCGTGACTCAAAGGAACAAAACCCTTAACGTTTCAAAACCCCTAGACAAGTTCCTACGGGGCAAAACCCGATAAAACCCCAAGCTGCTCATTTTCACCTCGGGCCCGCCAGCAACAGCATCATAGACCATTTGGGGAAGAGACGAGCAGACGGGGTTTATTAGTGGGCGCATCAGCGTGGCCCGGGCATCAACTGTTGCCTGAAACTATTCACCCCAGGAACCCCAGGGGTGTGTGTGTGTGTGTGTGTGTGCGTGTGTGTCAGTGTGTGTGCGCGCGCGCGTGTGTGTGTGTTGTGTGTGTGCGTGCGTGCGTGTGTGTCAGTGTGTGTGTGCGCGCGGGTGTGTGTGCGTGTGTGTGTGCGTGTGTGTGTGTGCGTGTATGTGTGTGTGTGCGTGTGTGTGTGTGTGCGTGTGTGTGTGTGTGTGTGTGTGTGCGTGTGTGTGTGTGCGTGTGTGCGTGTGCGTGTGCGTGTGTGCGTGTGTGTGTGTGTGGTGTGTGTGTTTTGTATGTGTGTGTGTGTGTGTGTGTGTGCGTGTGTGTGTGTGTGTGCGTGTGCGTGTTGTGTGTGCGTATGTGTTTTGGGGTGTGTGTGTGTGTGTGTGTGGGTGTGCGTGTGTGTGTGTGTGTGCGTGGTGTGTGCGTGTGTGTGTGTGTGCGTGTGTGTGTGTGCGTGTGTGTGTGTGTGTGCGTTTCGTGTGTGTCAGTGTGTGTGCGACGCGCGCGCGCGTGTGTGTGGTTTTTGTGCGTGCGTGCGTGTTGTGTCAGTGTGTGTCGCGCGCGTGTGTGTGTGTGTGTGTGTGTGTGTGGTGTGTGTGTGTGTGTGTGGAGTGTGTGCGTGTGTGGTGTGTGTGTTGTGTGTGTGTGTGTGTGTGTGTGGGGGTGAGTGTGTGCATGTGTGTGTGTGTGTGTGTCGTTAGCTTCTATATTGGTTTCTCTGATACTTTATATTCTATTTCACACACACACACACACACACACACACACACACACCACATATATATATATATATGTATATACAGTCTCTTTCCTTCTCACTCTCTCTC
>JACEEZ010002720.1:300000-305000 GCA_016584305.1 Chionoecetes opilio
CTCTCTCTCTCTCTCTTTTACCTCATAACCTACCACTGTCCTCGTCTTTCTTACACACACATCACCTCCTATGTTGTCGTCCTCGTCCTCGCCTCACGCCTGGTCTCGCCTTCACCTCATCATCGCTTCACCATCTTGGCATTCATGGCCTCTCCCTTCCTTCTGCGTCCCGGGTAATGCGAGGGACTTAGTTAGGGTGGCGGGGCGGAAGGAAAGAAAATAGATCTCCTCAGTCCCTTCTTCAGGAAAATTTGTCTCGATAGGAAATTCGTCAGTATGTCATTTTATGTCTGTCAACAAAAACTTGGATGTGGGTATAAACTTTTTTTTCTCTTTTATTCTCATTCTCTCTTTTTCTATCTGTCTCTCTTTCTATATATTTCTCTTTCTATATCTCTCTCTCTCTGTCTCTCTTTGTCTTTCTTTCTGTCTCTTTCTCTCTTTCTCCCTGTCTCTCTTTATCTATATCTCTTTCTTTCTTTCTCTCTCTCTCTCTCTCTCTCTCTCTCTCTCTCTCTCTCTCTCTCTCTCTCTCTCTCTCTCTCTCTCTCTCTCTCTCTCTCTCTCTCTCTCTCTCTCTCTCTCTCTCTCTCTCTCTCTCTCTCTTTCTATCTCTATTCTCTTCTCTGTCTGTCTCTTGTGTCTTTTTTCTGTCTCTTTCTCTCTTTCTCCCTGTCTCTCTTTATCTATATCTCTTTCTCTCTCTCTATCTCTCTCCTCCTACTCTCTCCTCTCTCTCTCTCTCTCTCGTCTCTCTATCTCTCTCTCCTCTCTCTCTCTCTCTCCTCTCTAATCTCTCTCTCTCTCTCTTCTCTCTCTCTCTCTCTCTTCTCTATGTGTCTTCGTAAATCATTTAATTCCTTCTTGTTGTCACGTGATGGTGTGTTCTTGTTCTGGGAAATATACTCCAATGAAACTCCTATGTATATGTAAAATGAAATGCTAAAATATATTAAATGCTACTCTTAATTAAATGTACTTCAGTCAAACTCCTTTTCATTTTAACGTTAAGAATGTACTCCTTTTATACTCTTTTTTTATTTTTATTTTAATGTTAACTCCACTTGGAAAATAAAATGTACTTCTAGAAAACCACTTAAACCTTCTAACAACTTCTAGAAAACAACTTAACTACCTAACTACTTCTAGAAACCACTTAACCTCCTAACTACTTCTAGAAAACCACTTAACATCCTAACTACTTCTAGAAAACCACTTAAATCTTCTAACTACTTTTAGAAAACCACTTAACATCCTAACTACTTCTAGAAAACCACTTAACATCCTAACTACTTCTAGAAAACCACTTAAACCTCCTAACTACTTCCAGAAAACCACTTAAACCTCCTAACTACTTCCAGAAAACCACTTAACCTCCTAACTACTTCTAGAAAGCCACTTAACATCCTAACTACTTCTAGAAAACCACTTAAATCTTCTAACTACTTTTATAAAACCACTTAACATCCTAACTACTTCTAGAAAACCACTTTACCTCCTAACTACTTCTAGAAAACCACTTTACCTCCTAACTACTTCTAGAAAACCACTTTACCTCCTAACTACTTCTAGAAAACCACTTTACCTCCTAACTACTTCTAGAAAACCACTTTACCTCCTAACTAATTCTAGAAAATCACTTTACCTCCTAACTAATTCTAGAAAATCACTTTACCTTCTAACTACTTCTAGAAAACCACTTTACCTTCTAACTAATTCTAGAAAACCACTTAACCTTCTAACTACTTCTAGAAAACCACTTAACCTCCTAACTACTTCTAGAAAACCACTTTACCTTCTAACAACTTCTAGAAAACCACTTTACCTTCTAACTACTTCTAGAAAACCACTCTAAACCTCCTATTCCTTAGCTCTGAGAAAACATTTGAGGTCTTCAGCGTTTCTCGCAACAACTACCTTTAATATTTTTTGTATAAACACTTTCAGACGGAGAAGAAAATCCTGTTATTTCGAGTGTCAGCCAGATTCCATTCCCTTTAAATCCATCAAGCCATCCGGAAAACTAGAACTCGACTCCATTATTAAATTGAAGTCGCCTTTTATTTTAGTATTTGAAAGAATCACGAGAGAGAAAATGTATACACCCAGAATATTCACAAATGATGAGAAAGATTTTTATTTTTTCCTTTGTCATAATAATCTTACCTATAGATGTATATATATTTTTTCTTTACTATAATACTCGTACCTATATTATTATTATACCTTACTTTTACCTCTATGTACTTAGACTTATCTACAGTATACTTACCTATATTAATTTTGATCTTTTTTATTTTTAGTATTCGATGTATTTTCACTGGATATTTGACGAATGAGAAGAAATTATAATTGCTGCAGATTATGATTAGTCAACATTACGCCTCCACACACTGCACTCCACCTCCTTCAAGACTCCACCATCCACCTCGCCCACGACTCTCCATAAACTGCAGGAGAGAAGACAAGAGACAAAACTGCAGGAGAGAAGACAAGAGACAAAACTGCAGGAGAGAAGACAAGAGACAAAACTGCAGGAGACAAGAGACAAAACTGCAGGAGACAAGAACAAAACTGCAGGAGAGAAGACAAAACAAACTGCAGGAGACAAGAGACAAAACTGCAGGAGAGAAGACAAGAGACAAAACTGCAGGAGAGAAGACAAGAGACAAAACTGCAGGAGAGAAGAGACAAAACTGCAGGAGACAAGAGACAAAACTGCAGGAGAGAAGACAAGAGACAAAACTGCAGGAGAGAAGACAAGAGACAAAACTGCAGGAGACAAGAGACAAAACTGCAGGAGACAAGAGACAAAACTGCAGGAGAGAAGACAAGAGACAAAACTGCAGGAGAGAAGACAAGAGACAAAACTGCAGGAGACAAGAGACAAAACTGCAGGAGAGAAGACAAGAGACAAAACTGCAGGAGAGAAGACAAGAGACAAAACTGCAGGAGACAAGAGACAAAACTGCAGGAGACAAGAGACAAAACTGCAGGAGAGAAGACAAGAGACAAAACTGCAGGAGAGAAGACAAGAGACAAAACTGCAGGAGAGAAGACAAGAGACAAAACTGCAGGAGACAAGAGACAAAACTGCAGGAGAGAAGACAAGAGACAAAACTGCAGGAGACAAGAGACAAAACTGCAGGAGAGAAGACAAGAGACAAAACTGCAGGAGACAAGAGACAAAACTGCAGGAGAGAAGACAAGAGACAAAACTGCAGGAGACAAGAGACAAAACTGCAGGAGAGAAGACAAGAGACAAAACTGCAGGAGACAAGAGACAAAACTGCAGGAGACAAGACAAGAGACAAAACTGCAGGAGAGAAGACAAGAGACAAAACTGCAGGAGAGAAGACAAGAGACAAAACTGCAGGAGAGAAGACAAGAGACAAAACTGCAGGAGAGAAGACAAGAGACAAAACTGCAGGAGAGAAGACAAGAGACAAAACTGCAGGAGACAAGAGACAAAACTGCAGGAGAGAAGACAAGAGACAAAACTGCAGGAGAGAAGACAAGAGACAAAACTGCAGGAGAGAAGACAAGAGACAAAACTGCAGGAGAGAAGACAAGAGACAAAACTGCAGGAGACAAGAGACAAAACTGCAGGAGAGAAAGAGACAAAACTGCAGGAGACAAGAGACAAAACTGCAGGAGAGAAGACAAGAGACAAAACTGCAGGAGAGAAGAGACAAAACTGCAGGAGACAAGAGACAAAACTGCAGGAGAGAAGACAAGAGACAAAACTGCAGGAGAGAAGACAAGAGACAAAACTGCAGGAGAGAAGAGACAAAACTGCAGGAGAACAAGAGACAAAACTGCAGGAGAGAAGACAAGAGACAAAACTGCAGGAGAGAAGACAAGAGACAAAACATGCAGGAGAGAAGAGACAAAACTGCAGGAGACAAGAGACAAAACTGCAGGAGACAAGAGACAAAACTGCAGGAGAGAAGACAAGAGACAAAACTGCAGGAGACAAGAGACAAAACTGCAGGAGACAAGACAAGAGACAAAACTGCAGGAGAGAAGACAAGAGACAAAACTGCAGGAGACAAGAGACAAAACTGCAGGAGACAAGACAAGAGACAAAACTGCAGGAGAGAAGACAAGAGACAAAACTGCAGGAGACAAGAGACAAAACTGCAGGAGAGAAGACAAGAGACAAAACTGCAGGAGACAAGAGACAAAACTGCAGGAGAGAAGACAAGAGACAAAACTGCAGGAGAGAAGACAAGAGACAAAACTGCAGGAGACAAGAGACAAAACTGCAGGAGAGAAGACAAGAGACAAAACTGCAGGAGACAAGAGACAAAACTGCAGGAGAGGAGACAAGAGACAAAACTGCAGGAGAGAAGACAAGAGACAAAACTGCAGGAGAGGAGACAAGAGACAAAACTGCAGGAGAGAAGACAAGAGACAAAACTGCAGGAGACAAGACAAGAGACAAAACTGCAGGAGCGAAAACACAAAACTGCAAGAGAGAAGACAAGAGACAAAACTGCAGGAGCGAAAACACAAAACTGCAAGAGAGAAGACAAGAGACAAAACTGCAGGAAGGAAAAGACAACAAAAAAAGGCTACAAATTGGCAACACACGCCCTGAATATGCTATGCCCACCTGTGACGGACTACACCTGTCAAAGTGAAACCCAAATGCCGCACAGCATATCAAATGGCGGACACGAATACGCTAAGGACACACATTCTCGCGGCAAAAATATATCGACGTGACAAGAAAAATTTTGTCCCGTGTTGTATTTGAAGGACAGAGACATTTGAGACTTGTGGAGAATGTTGAAACGATTCGGTCATGTTGATGATCTAAATTATGATTATGGGAGAAAACTTTTTTATACATGAAGAGAAAATGTCCCGTGTTCTATTTGAAAGTTTTTTGAAAGACGGAGACATGTGGAAAATGTTGAAACGATTCGGCTATGTGGATGATGTAGAATGTAGATTATGATTACGGGAGAAACTGTGCGGTTTTTTTATATCAT
>JACEEZ010002720.1:310000-312500 GCA_016584305.1 Chionoecetes opilio
TGTCACTCTGTTGCTTGTTTTTTGTTGTTTTTGTCACTCATGTTGCTTGTTTTTTATGTGTGTTTTGTTTTTTGTCACTCATGTTGCTTGTTTTTGTTGTTTTTGTCACTCATGTTGCTTGTTTTTGTTGTTTTTGTCACTCATGTTGCTTGTTTTTTGTTTTGTCACTGTGTTGTTTTGTTGTTTCACTCATGTTGCTTGTTTTTGTTGTTTTTGTCACTCCTGTTGCTTGTTTTTGTTGTTTTTGTCACTCCTGTTGCTTGTTTTTGTTGTTTTTGTCACTCCTGTTGCTTGTTTTTGTTGTTTTTGTCACTCCTGTTGCTTGTTTTTGTTGTTTTTGTCACTCCTGTTGCTTGTTTTTGTTGTTTTTGTCACTCCTGTTGCTTGTTTTTGTTGTTTTTGTCACTCATGTTGCTTGTTTTTGTTGTTTTTGTCACTCATGTTGCTTGTTTTTGTTGTTTTTGTCACTCATGTTGCTTGTTTTTGTTGTTTTTGTCACTCTGTTGCTTGTTTTTGTTGTTTTTGTCACTCCTGTTGCTTGTTTTTGTTGTTTTTGTCACTCATGTTGCTTGTTTTTGTTGTTTTTGTCACTCTGTTGCTTGTTTTTGTTGTTTTTGTCACTCCTGTTGTTTGTTTTTTGTTGTTTTTTGTCACTCCATGTTGCTTGTTTTTGTTGTTTTTGTCACTCACTGTTTGCTTGTTTTTTTTGTTTTTTGTCACTCATGTTGCTTGTTTTTGTTGTTTTTGTCACTCTGTTGCTTGTTTTTTGTTTTTGTCACTCTGTTGCTTGTTTTTGTTGTTTGTCACTCATGTTGCTTGTTTTTGTTGTTTTTGTCACTCATGTTGCTTGTTTTTGTTGTTTTTGTCACTCATGTTGCTTGTTTTTGTTGTTTTTGTCACTCATGTTGCTTGTTTTTGTTGTTTTTGTCACTCATGTTGCTTGTTTTTGTTGTTTTTGTCACTCATGTTCTTGTGTTTTGTTGTTTTTGTCACTCATGTTGCTTGTTTTTGTTGTTTTTGTCACTCATGTTGCTTGTTTTTGTTGTTTTTGTCACTCATGTTGCTTGTTTTTGTTGTTTTACTTCTTTTTGTCTGATGTTTTTTTGTTTTCTTACTCCTTTCTTCCTTTATCAGCTATTGCGTAAGTTGGAACGTAGCCATGTGTGTGTGTGTGTGTGTGTGTGTGTGTGTGTGTGTGTGTGTGTGTACCAGGATACGTTTCAACCTACACAAACTCTTTCGTGCGGGAAATTGTTCATTTGCTGGAATTCCTTTTTTTTGGTACTTACGCAGGATGGAACACACACACACACACACACACACACACACACACCACACACACACACACACACACACACACATACATACACACACACACACACACACACACCACACACACACACACACACACACACACACACACACACACACACACACACACACACACACACACACACACACACACACAAACACGAGTAACGATATCAATTTTCACTTCTCCTGTAAGAGAGAGAGAAAGAGAGAGAACACAACTTCAAACAAACGCTGAAACAGTTGAAATCTTGCTGTTATTATTGTATACTGAAATAGAAATATGCTCTCTTCCTCCTCCTCCTCCTCCTCCTCCTCTCCTCCTCCTCCTCCTCCTCCTCCTCCTCCTCCTCCTCCTCCTCCTCCACCTTCTCCTCCTCCTCCTCCTCCTCCCTCCTCCTCCTCCTCCTCCTCCTCCGTGTTCCCAGCCTTGTGCGGACAGCAAACAGATGAGGAAGAGCAAAGGGTGAGGGAGGAAGGGAAGGAACATGTTTAATTCACGACCAGGTATCAGGGCAACGCAGGTCGTGTGTGTGTGTACTTGCCTGCCTGTCTCTCTCTCTCTCTCTCTCTCTCTCTCTCTCTCTCTCTCTCTCTCTCTCTCTCTCTCTCTCTCTCTCTCTCTCTCAATTCAATTCAATTCAAGTAGTTTATTAGCCATATAAATATATACAAAGCTTGATCATATATACATGGTATATAAACATGGCTGGGCCCGTTAATTGTAAACATTTTTGACAGGTCCCTTGTATGTATAGCTATAAAATGCCTTGCAATGGACAAACATATTTACGTATTATATTTCAACATACCTTTTTATCGATATTTACATAGCCATACATACCTAAACCTATCAAGACTTACAAACATACACACCAACAGAAACTCACTCATTATATCTTAATGAAAAAAATACATCTACTGAAGAAACAAAAATGACTACTACTCAACATGTATAGATCAATACATATTTACTATATATTTCTTTGTATTTATTTTAAATGTATTCTTATTAACAATATTTGTAATGTGCTCTGGAAGTTCATTCCATTTCATGCATCCGAAATAAGTGACAAATCTTTTATGAGATTCAGTAATTGGAAAAGGTGGTCTAATTTGATGTCTATTTCTTGTGTCTAAGTTATGTATTTGAAAAGCAGTCTGAAGTGAAGCAGAATGAAAGATATGT
>JACEEZ010002720.1:317500-327500 GCA_016584305.1 Chionoecetes opilio
AAAGTAAGATAGGAGATAGAAAAAAAAACTGAGAAGGAGAATTATGGAATTGAAAATACAAGTGAATAAAAAGGAGACAGGCAAAAAGTTAAGAAGGAGAAATGAAGAATTAAAATACATGCTGAGTTATTTTTATTTGTATGTATTTTATGTTATTCTAGTTGGCCGAGTTGATAAATTTACATGATTGTGAATAAAAGAGGAATCAAAAGACACGGTTGAATAAAAGGGAGACAGGTAAAAATGGAAGAAAGGATAAATATAAGAACGAAAAACTGAATAAAAGGGAGACAGAGCAAGGTAAGCAAGGAGAAATAGTGAATAATAAGAGAGACAGGCAAAATGTAGGAGCGAGAAATAGTGGATAAAAAGGGAGAGAGGTAAAAATGGAAGAAAGGAGAAATGTGAGATTGAAAAACTGAATAAAAAGGAGACAGAGCAAGGTAAGAAAGGAGAAATAGTGAATAATAAGAGAGACAGGCAAAATGTAGGAGCGAGAAATAGTGGATAAAAAAGGGAGAGAGGTAAAAATGAAAGAAAGGAGAAATGTAAGATGAAAAACTGAGTAAAAGGGAAAATGTAAGAAAGGAGAAATGTGAAATTAGAAAAATAGTGAATAAACAGGCAGACAGGCATTAAATAAAATAAAAAAAAGAGTCAATAGAAGGGCGACAGGCGAAATGTAAGGACGAAAACATGACTGACAGACTGACGTGATACTGATAAAAGGGAGACAGGGAAAGGCTAAGAACGGAGAAATGAAGAAGAAAAATAAGAAGAATGAAAACGAGAAAAATGAAAATACGATACGAGAAAAATAGAATGAGGAAAAATGTGCAAAATTGGTTTTATTTTGTGTTCTTGTAGATGGCCGAGGTGATAGAACACTCTTAGTCCATTATAGAAACACTCTTAGTCCATTATAGAAAACTCTTAGTCCATTATAGAAACACTCTTAGTCCATTATAGAAACACTCTTAGTCCATTATAGAAACACTCTTAGTCCATTATAGAAACACTCTTAGTCCATTATAGAAACACTCTTAGTCCATTATAGAAACACTCTTAGTCCATTATAGAAACACTCTTAGTCCATTATAGAAACACTCTTAGTCCATTATAGAAACACTCTTAGTCCATTATAGAAACACTCTTAGTCCATTATAGAAACACTTTAGTCCATTATAGAAACACTCTAGTCCATTATAGAAACACTCTTAGTCCATTATAGAACACTCTAGTCCATTATAGAAACACTCTTAGTCCATTATAGAAACACTCTTAGTCCATTATAGAAACACTCTTAGTCCATTATAGAAACACTCTTAGTCCATTATAGAACACTCTTAGTCCATTATAGAAACACTCTTAGTCCATTATAGAAACACTCTTAGTCCATTATAAAAACACTCAGTCCATTATAGAAACACTCTTAGTCCATTATAGAAACACTCTTAGTCCATTATAGAAACACTCTAGTCCATTATAGAAACACTCTAGTCCATTATAGAAACACTCTTAGTCCATTATAGAAACACTCTTAGTCCATTATAGAAACACTCTTAGTCCATTATAGAAACACTCTTAGTCCATTATAGAACACTCTTAGTCCATTATAGAAACACTCTTAGTCCATTATAGAAACACTCTCAGTCCATTATAGAAACACTCTTAGTCCATTATAGAAACACCTTAGTCCATTATAGAAACACTCTTAGTCCATTATAGAAACAACTCTTAGTCCATTATAGAAACACTCTTAGTCCATTATAGAAACACTCTTAGTCCATTATAGAAACACTCTTAGTCCATTATAGAAACACTCTTAGTCCATTATAGAAACACTCTTAGTCCATTATAGAAACACTCTTAGTCCATTATAGAAACACTCTTAGTCCATTATAGAAACACTCTTAGTCCATTATAGAAACACTCTTAGTCCATTATAGAAACACTCTTAGTCCATTATAGAAACACTCTTAGTCCATTATAGAAACACTCTTAGTCCATTATAGAAACACTTAGTCCATTATAGAAACACTTAGTCCATTATAGAAACACTCTTAGTCCATTATAGAAACACTCTTAGTCCATTATAGAAACACTCTTAGTCCATTATAGAAACACTCTTAGTCCATTATAGAAACACTCTTAGTCCATTATAGAAACACTCTTAGTCCATTATAGAAACACTCTTAGTCCATTATAGAACACTCTTAGTCCATTATAGAAACACTCTTAGTCCATTATAGAAACACTCAGTCCATTATAGAAACACTCTTAGTCCATTATAGAAACACTCTTAGTCCATTATAGAAACACTCTTAGTCCATTATAGAAACACTCTTAGTCCATTATAGAAACACTCTTAGTCCATTATAGAAACACTCTTAGTCCATTATAGAAACACTCTTAGTCCATTATAGAAACACTCCTAGTCCATTATAGAAACACTCCTAGTCCATTATAGAAACACTCTTAGTCCATTATAGAAACACTCTTAGTCCATTATAGAAACACTCTTAGTCCATTATAGAAACACTCTTAGTCCATTATAGAAACACTCTTAGTCCATTATAGAAACACTCTTAGTCCATTATAGAAACACTCTTAGTGCATTATAGAAACACTCCTAGTCCATTAATAGCTATGGATTTACATGATAGTGAAAAAGGGAGATGAGAGAAATTTGAGAGCGAAAAACGATGGATTTTTTTAATGTCATATTTTTCTTAGATAACTGAATAGCTTATGTAAGTATGTGGTATGAAAACGGCACTGCACTGACCAACACTTAAATGATAAGAATGATAAGTTGATAACGATGATAAGAATGAAAAAAGGATTACGATATTAAGAATGAAAAAAATATAACGATGATAAGAATGAAAAAAGTCAACGATAAGAAGGATAAAAATTAGAACGATAACCATGAAGAAATTGATAACGATGATAAGAATGAAACAATGATAACGATATTGAGAATGAAAAAAAATATAACGATGATAAGAATGAAACAAGAAATATTTGAATGATAAGTCAAAGATATCGAGGTTCGTTATAATTGTATGTTCTGATGTGCGTGATGATAAGGAACCCTAACGTGTCTGCTAGGAGAATAACCTTGCGTTGATGTAGTAGTACTTGCACGTGACGACGAAGAAACAAGAAGGTGAGAGATAAGCGGGAAAGAGGTCTGGACAGCTGTACTTAGAAACGTGTGTGTGTGTGTGTGTGTGTGTGTGTGTGTGTGTGTGTGTGTGTGGTGTGTGATTGGTAGGAAAATAACCCTGCACTCAAGGTCTTACATGCTAGTGAGAAAAACAATTCAGGTAAGAAAAGATAACTTAAGTAGATCAATAAACAGTTAAAGAAAATAAAGTAATATGAAAAATGGTTCCTTACCGTAGATTATACAGTAAAGTCGCCAGGACAACTTTTTTTTCTGTTTATAGACGTGTGGTGGCGTTAATACTTACATTTCTACATCCATGATTTCAGGAAAGTTAGAAGGGGCTATCTGGAGAATCTGTGTCATTTTGTGTCTTCGTCTGTGTCATAGTATGGCTATAAATGAACAAATTACAAAAAATATCTACAAAGTGGCTACCAATAATAGAGTCGCCATCTAGTGTTTATTTACTGAGTGTCGTACCGCTGTCGTCGTCGCCCGAAAAAAAAACGCGTAGCGAAATTTGAAAAATCCCTTGAAACCGTATATACTTGCAGATACAAAGCATAAAACAACGCTGAAACAGGGTAGATTATACAGTCATGATATAAACTACTGTGTATCATCTTCAGTGGCACATAAAAATCAGTAGTGATGCTATAATTCGTAATATTTGGCGGCTGGCGACATGACTGCAGGTGGCGACTTTACTGTTATCTACGGTAAGCAGTTTTGTGTATAAATAAAGCTAGTACTAAGAAGACAGCAGTTCCTATAAATAAACTTACCAAATTACGAAGAAAATAAATATGTGCATGAAAAAGATAGTAAGAAGAAAAGTAAATATATAGGAAATAAAGATTATTTGAGGAAATTAATAAAGTTTTGTGAATAAATAGTGTTTGTGTTAGGAAGACGGTAGTTAGTGTGACAAACTTACCAAATGACGAAGAAAAATGAGATATGAACAAGACAAAAATATCCTTCAAAAGCGGAGGGGACAAAAAAGGTTATTCTAAACGGTTATTCTAGCGGCATGATTAAGAGAGCTGATAGATAACAAGTATAATGATAAGGAGAAAGTAGCGGGAATTGTAACATGACTGAGAGGATAACACTGTAGCACTGTAATTTGAGGTCCTTCAGATGGCCGTGGCGATAATGGCTTCCGGTGATAGCGCTGCTGATAAGGATGTGAAGGAAACAAATAATAGAAAATAATAACTCCATCATCAGACCTCCCCCCCCCAAAAAAAAAAAAATAGGAAAAAAAGTAATGAGGGATACGAATTCCTCATTACTTTTTTTCACACTATTTTTTTTTTTTTTTTTTTTGGGTCTAATGATAGTTGTTATTTCTAATTGTGTGGTTTTTTTTTTATATTCTGACGTGTTTTTTATATTTTTAGTTTTGCGTGCATCTACATATTATTCTATTACTCATTATTTCTTTTTTTCCTTAGTAGTAGTTTTTTTTTGTCTGATGATGGTGTTGTCATTTTCAAAGACGTGACGTGACCTTCGTGGAAAAGCAAAACAAACCCTCGCACCTTCCCTCACACCTTCGTACCTTCCCCTTTCCCGTATTCAAAGACGTGACGTGACCTTCGTGGAAAAGCAAAACAAACCCTCGCACCTTCCCTCACACCTTCGTACCTTCCCCTTCCCCGTATTCAAAGACGTGACGTGACCTTCGTGGAAAAGCAAAACAAACCCTCGCACCTTCCCTCACACCTTCGCATCTTCCCCTTCCCCGTATTCAAAGACGTGACCTTCGTGGAACCTCATACCTTCCCTTAGCACCTTCCCCTTCCCCGTATTCAAAGACCAAGACGTGACCTTCGTGCAAAAACAAAACAAACCGAGACACATGAACCACGCAGCAACACAACTTCATTACATCGTGAATTGAGGAGTAAATGAAGAGCTAATTATTTCCAATGGATATACGCAAATATAAGGCAAAACTATATACTACAGATATACGCAAAACTAAAAAGATAAAACATACACATCAAAGAATGAAAAAGAAAAAAAAATTGAAAATGACAACACCATCATCAGACAAAAAAAAGAAAACTACAATGAAACAAACAAAAACAGTAATGAGGAATATGATAGAAGATATACGCAAAACTAAAAAGATTAAAAACACGCCACTAAGTAAAGAGAGTAAGATAATAGCAATAACAAGTGGTTCGCCTTAATCGCCTTAAGTAGTAATATATATATATATATATATAATATATATATTATATATATATATATATATATATATATATATATATATATATATATATATATATATAAACTGTATGAATATACTGTATATACTGTACGTAATGGGGAGGCGGTAGCGGAGAGGTTAGCGTCTCCGACTGGCGTTCTCGGTGACCCGAGTTCGATCCCCGAAGAAAACCAAAACCTTTCTGCATCGTCGAGTGGCCTAAGAACACCCACATGCCCTGCCTATCAACTCTACCTTCGACTGCGAGTGCACCGGAGGACACAGGGGGGCGGCATGAGCCTCACAGGCGTCACTATAAGAATCCTGCCTGCGCCACCACGGGCGAGGACCAACCATCAGAGCCCTCAAGTGAACCTCCAGAGCCTACCATCCGAGCCCTGGGTCACCACTGCCTACAGGCGCTATAGGCACAAATGTAACAAAACAAAAAAAAAAACCAAAAAAAACGTATATATACGTACGTACTGTAAGTATCTACTGTACGAATAAATATATATATATTATATATATAGGTTTTTTTCTGCCCGTGGACAGTATATATATATATATATATATATATATATATATATATATATATATATATATATAATATATATATATATAATATAATATTATTCGTATATAGTATATATATATATACTGTAGAATTTATCGTAAGGTGGGCGTTAGCCATGGTAGGCAATCTACCTAGGCCCTCAGCCGAAAACTGGGTTGGCCTGTCAGGAAGAGCATCCGGGGCGTAAAACTATTACTTTTACTATTACTATTACACACACACACACACACACACACACACACACACACACACACACACACACACACACACACACACACACACACACACACACACACACACACACACACACCTTCGTATACGTTGCGTTCAGCCAATCAGGTACAAGGGGGCGTGGCCTCCTTAGTGCATTGGAACTTAGACTATAGATGGAGGTTGGAGTTAAGAAGAATAGAACCGGGAGGAGGTTGGAGTTGAGCCGCCGTCAACTCTAACCACAATAAAATACATCCTTAATATTGCTACCCTGCCTGTTTTCACGCCGCGCACCACTGATCAAGAACTCAAGGAGTCATGACCAGCGTGTCTATGGACGATCTACTCTACAGTATCCCGTACAAAGACAACATGATCCCCACAAGGAAGAGGGGCAGGGAGGAGCCCGCCGAGGAGCCCCTGTACCAGTCGCGGGTGCGGAGGCGCCGCCTCCACTACCGCGTGCCCATCGGGTGGCGCAGGCACGGCAAGAGGCCCTGCAAGAGGGAGCGGGAGGAGGAGTCTGAGGACGCCTCCCTCCCCAAGAAGGCCTGGCTGGAGGAGATGGAGAGGAGGGCGAAGGTCCTGTTGGAGGAGACGAAGAGGAGGGCAAAGACCCGGCTTGAAGAGACGAAGAGGAGGGCGAAGGCTGAGGAGCCCCTGTACCAGCCGTGGGTGCGGAAGCGCGGCCTCCACTACCGCGTGCCCACCGGGAGGCCCAGGCCCTGCAAGTGGGAGCGGGAGCAGGAGTGCGGGGACGCCTCCCTCCCCAAGAAGGCCAGGGTGGAGGAGATGGAGAGGAGGGCGAAGGAGATGGAGCAGAAGAGGAAGGCGAAGGTGGAAGCCGTGCGACAGAAGATGGAGATGGAGAGGAAGGCGAGGGCCGAGGCCGAGCGCGCATGGACCAAGAGATGGAGGGACGAGGAGCAGAGGATGATTCACATCCTGAGGGTGAAGCAGGACTTGGAAATGTCCGACGACGAGGACGAGAAGCAAGAAGCAGAGTGAGGCAAGTCACCGCCTGCCTCCACCACGGCAACCATTCCTTACACCATTATTATGTCTACAACAAAACAAAGGTGTCGATTCTGCCGCTAACAAGGAATACTGTATATTTTGTTCACTGCATTACTTTAAAAAAAACTTTCATACATCTATACATATATATACTATTCTATAATTAAAAAAAAAAAATATACAAATACACACACACACATATTGTATATATATATATATATATACAATAAAAGGTACATAATGTTGTTACAGAAGAACACGCGTGGCAAGAAGGCTTAATTAAAGAAGCAATAGTCAAGTAGTTTTAATTGTGTCAGTCAGATACTCAAGGTGATTAGAGGCGCCGATTAAAGGGAACAATAAGACGTAGGAAGATGGAATTAGAGTAACACAAGTAATACAAGTAGAGTTTACAAAAGTAGGAAAAGTAGTAAAAGTTTCGTCTTCGTAAGTAATAAGCAAGATTAAGTTCTAAGTAGTAGTTTAAAGCCACGTTTATTCTCTTTCCCTCCTTCCCTTCCTTCCTTCCTTCATTAATTCATTCTCGCCTGCCTTCCTTCTTTATCTCCTACCTTCCTTCCTTCCTTCCTTCCTTCCTTCCTTCCGTCCTTCCTATCCTCCTTCCTTCATTTGCTTCCTTCCTTCCTTCCTTCCTTCCTTCCTTCCTTCCGTCCTTCCAATCCTCCTTCCTTCCCTTCCTCCTTCTCTTTCCTTTCCTTTCCCTTCCTCCTTCCCTTCCTTCGTCCTTCCTCTCCTCCTTCCTTCCTTCTCCCACTTCCTACTTACCATTTCTCCTTCCCCTTTCCTACATTTCTCTTTATCCTCACCACGTTTCTCCTTATCTACCCTTCCCTCCCTACCCCCTCCTCCCTCCCCCTCTCCCTCCCCCTCCCTCCCTCCCTCCCCCTCTCACCTATACATGTCTCCCTTCCCTCTTTCCTCTTTATTTTATCCTCACTCAACCTTCTCCCCTTTCCCTCCCTACCCCCTCTCTCCCCTACCCCCCTCTCTCCCTACTCCCCCTCTCTCCCTACTCCCCTCTCTCCCTACTCCCTTTACTCATACTACCTTTACTAAACGCCTCCTCCTCCTCCTCCTCCTCCTCCTCCTCCTCCTCCTCCCCTCCCTCCTCCTCCTCCTCCTCCTCCTCCTCCCCCTCCCCCTCCCCCTCCTCCTCCTCCTCCTCCCCTTCCTCCTCCTCCCCCTCCTCCTCCCCCCCCTCCTCCTCCTCCCCCTCCCCCTCCAACTGTTGCATGCATGTTCTTCAAAGTGTTCTATATCATTACCTTCATTCTCTTTACTATCTCTTCGTGTGTTCCCCCAAGAGACCCCCGGTAAGGTACGTGGTGGTGTGACCTTGTGTCCCCCGCCCCCCCCCTTGTTGCGTGTTCTGCTAGCCTTGACAGGGGGGGGGGGGCAAGGGGGGCTTTCTAAAGGCTTTATGTACTCTTTGATATCTTGTTTTCTTGTTCATTTGCTCTCTATTATTTACGTTTTTTTGTAAGCTTTTAGTTTAATGATAATGGAAGTGGGGATGTTTTTTTTTGTTGTGTGTGTATGTGTGTGTTTCTGCTGACCTTGAAGTCTTCTTTGTGTGTGTGTGTGTGTGTGTGTGTGTGTGTGTGTGTGTGTGTGTGTGTGTGTGGGCGGTGGTTGTGTGTGTGCATTCATTATTCTTGTCTTGCTTGCTCTTTTTTTCGCGTGGTTGGAAAGAAAAATAAAAGACATGAGAAAATGAAATAAATGCAAGCTTGCCATGGATAGAATGAGAGAGAGAGAGAGAGAGAGAGAGAGAGAGAGAGAGAGAGAGAGAGAGAGAGAGAGAGAGAGAGAGAGAGAGAGAGAGAGAGAGAGAGAGAGAGAGAGCAAGCATGATGGATGAGTTTTTCTAAAGAGTTTGGATTATATTATGAGCTCACTAAAAGCATTCTAGATTTTAAAAGCGTTATCATTGCACCATCACAAGACATTCATACATACAGTCATTTAACAGCTACATCTAAAAACCAGTGGAATATGCAAGTATATCAAATTATTACTAGCTTACTGAAAACTTTATTGTGCGTATGACTAAACCTACTATGACTCCGTACTATTATAAAAAAGATAAGTTTACTGAGTGCATAAAAAATCGACCACACACAAAAAAATATTCGACCCCCAAAGAAAAAAAATATATCGATAAAATTAAAAAAAGTAATCGACCCCTACAAAAGAAAAGAAAATCAACCCCACCTCCACAAAAAATCGACCCCTCCACAAAAAATCGACCCCTCCACAAAAAATCGACCCCTACACAAAAAACGAACCCTCAAAATAATCGACACCCCCAAAAAAATCGACACTCCCCCCACATAAATCGACCCTACCACAATCCCCTCAGAAGAAAATTCGACCCCCGAAAGAAAAATCGGACCCCCCTCAAAAAAAAAATATCGGACCCCCCCCCAAAAAAAAAATCGGACCCCCCCCCAAAAAAAAAAAGTAATATGCGTATGAGTGTGTTAAGTGCGTGCGTGTGTGGCGTTGCAAGGAAAGGAACATATTAACTAATGTGAGTGCGTCTTGGTCCGTGTGAGGCCAATATCCTGCTTGTAATGTTAAATGATGTAGGTCGTAACTTTGCCTCCCTGCCTCGCACCCTGCAACTATGCGTCAAGTACCGGGAATCAAGCGTGTGGTGGGCGTGGAGGGTGGAGGGCGGCGTAACCTTGGCCGTGGAGGTGTAACTTGAAGCATAATAAGAAGGTATCTTTGGGTGGTACAACAGGTGTAACATAAGAAATATAAGGTA
>JACEEZ010002720.1:342500-347177 GCA_016584305.1 Chionoecetes opilio
TCCTTGGGGTGAAGGAGAGACAAGGCACCGTCACCCAGGAAGGATCCCGCCCCTCATCACACCAGCAGGAGCTGGGTGGTAAAAAACCAGGAGAAGGCAGACCTCCTGGCGACGCACTTCAGCAGGAAGATGACGACACAGGATCCTGAAGGTACCCACCTCGCCTCACCCGTATGTGTCCACCTGGCCTGGACAGCCCGGTGGTCACGGAAGACACCGTGGCCCGCCTCCTGCGTACCGTTAACACCAAAAAGGCGCATGGGCCTGAGGGTGTGAGTCCCTTCCTGCTCAAGCACTGTCGGGATGAGCTGTAAAGGCCCCTCACGAACATTTTTTCACCAGTGCCTCCAAACGGGCGCCTGGCCCAAGCCTGTGGAAGGAGGCTCGTGTCACGCCCGTACACAAGAAAAAGGAGAGGACTGATCCAGCCAACTATTGTCCAATCTCGTCCTGTCAGTTGTCAGCAAGATCTTAGAAAGGATTATTGCAGAGCAACTGACCCACCATCTAGAGAGCACCACCTATGTCCCCTAGACAGTACGGGTTTGGAAGGGACCCCTCCGCCTCGGACCTGCTTCTCCTGCTCTCCAAATCCATGGCAGGAACTCCCTGGACTCTGGCCGCCCATCCTGGTGATTGCCCTGGACATCGCCGGGCCTTTGATTGTGTGTGGCCCCAAGGGCCTCCTGGTAAAGCTTGAACAGCTCGGCATCACGGGACACCTGCTGGCGTTGTTTTTCGAGCTACCCTGCACAGCCGGAGTCTGAGGGTGGTGGTGAATGGGAGCACGTTAGCCACGTAACCCGGTGGAGGCTTCCGTTTTCCACAGGGGTCGGTCCTGGACCCCCTCCTGTGGAACTTTACTTCAATGACCTCCTCCCAAGCCTCCCTGTGGCATCTGCCTATGCGACGACTGCACCGGTGTCCCACACCCTACACCAGAGAGGAGACTGCGAACGTGATAGATGCCATCAACCGTCAACTTGGTGACATCACGGCCTGGGGAAGACGGTGGCAAGTCAAGTTTGCTGCCGAGAAGACCCAGGCTATGGTTATATCACGTTCGAGGGAGGACCCCAGGCTACTCGAGGGGAAGCTGAAGTTTGGGGACGATACCCTTGCCATCAAGAACTCCATCAACATCCTGGGGGTGGAGGTTGACTCCAGGCTCCGCTTTGACCGCCACCTGGAGACAGTGGCGCGTCAAGCCTCCCTGAGGGTGACTCTCCTGCGCCGAGTAAGGCACCTGCTCGACGCTGACGGCCTCATGCGGCTGTATAAGGCCCAAGTGAGGCCCGTCATGGAGTACAGTCCTCTCACCTGGATGAGTAGTGCCCAGTGCCACCTGTCCCCTGCTGGACAAAGTGCAGAGGCGTGTGAGCGCCTCATACACCCAACCGACGACCAATATCACATGGAGTGGCAAACAGCAGCAGCGAAAAACAACAACAACATCAGCTGCACTCCAACAACACCCAAACAACAACAACAACAACAACGACTACAGCAGGAGCAGTGGCGGGAAAGATCCCCGCTCCCAGCTTGACAGCCTGGGGCAACCGGAGGAAAAGTCGGTGCCCCTCACAGTGTTGCACAAGGCCCAGGTGCAACACTTCCCACCTTTCAGGACTTCGGGTCCCGTGGAGGAGGTCAGAGCGCGCTACGAGGACGGTAGCGTCAGGTGGTCTCCTCGGGGCCCCGAGGACCCACACCGTGATGGCCAGCGAGCCTTTAAATTGGCCACGGCGACACTGTGGAACACCTTCACGGTTGAGGGGGGATGTCGTGGCCATGAACACCCAGGCAGGTAAAGGGGTGCGGCCCACAGATGGTGCCGCTTTACATCCGCCTTAGTGCCGTAAGGCGTGGACACAGTGTCGTGTCAATAGTGACACATAGTGACACACACACATAGTGACACACATTGACACAGTGACACAGTGTACTGTAAATAGTGCGCCTGAAAAGTGCCTGTGACGGACAGTGACCCTCGTCTGTAACAGTATAGATTTAGTTTATCCTATAAGGCATAGCTTTCAGATAGATGTCCCCGGGACAGGGGACATCTTTAGCTTCTGCCACCCATTGCCTTCAACAACCTCTTTGCTATTTGTAGCCCTATGTATACCATGTCAGTTGTTTAAATAAAAAAGAAAAAGAAAAAAGAGAGAGAGAGAGAGAGGCTGAATGGTTTGTAAAGGAAAACGTGATCAGAAAATAAAATGAAACACGAGAGAGAGAGAGAGAGAGAGAGAGAGAGAGAGAGAGAGAGAGAGAGAGAGAGAGAGAGAGAGAGAGAAGCCACGCACAACAAAGAGCTAAATTGTCAAAACCACAGGAAAGTTGTAAAAGGAAGAGAGGCGGAAGGAAACAGCATTATAAGCCAATACCTTTGTTTTTGCCTTCACTCCCAGACCTCTCAGAACCTTGCTAGTTTCCATTCCTTCTTTTTCCTTTATTTCTCTTTTATTAAGTCTTCTTCGTCTTTCATTGATCACCTTTGTCCTTCTTATCCTTCTTGTTCTTCTTCTTCTTATCCTTCTTGTTCTTCTTCTTCTTTTCCTTCTTGTTCTTCTTTTCCTTCTTGTTCTTCTTCTTCTTATCCTTCTTGTTCTTCTTATCCTTCTTGTTCTTCTTATCCTTCTTGTTCTTCTTATCCTTCTTGTTCTTCTTCTTCTTTTCCTTCTTGTTCTTCTTCTTCTTATCCTTCTTGTTCTTCTTCTTCTTATCCTTCTTGTTTTTTCTTATCCTTTGTTCTTTCTTCTTATCCTTCTTTTTGTTCTTCTTATCCTTCTTGTTGTTCTTCTTCTTTTGCCCTTCTTGTTCTTCTTCTTCCCTTTTTCCCTTTTTGTTCTTCTTTTCCTTCTTGTTCTTCTTCTTCTTATCCTTCTTGTTCTTCTTCTTCTTATCCTTCTTGTTGTTCTTCTTATCCTTCTTGTTCTTCTTCTTATCCTTCTTGTTGTTCTTCTTATCCTTCTTGTTGTTCTTCTTTTTATCCTTCTTGTTCTTCTTCTTCTTTTCCTTCTTGTTCTTCTTTTCCTTCTTGTTCTTCTTCTTCTTATCCTTCTTGTTCTTCTTCTTATCCTTCTTGTTCTTCTTCTTATCCTTCTTGTTCTTCTTCTTATCCTTCTTGTTCTTCTTCTTATTTTGCCCTTCTTGTTCTTCTTCTTATCCTTCTTGTTCTTCTTCTTATCCTTCTTGTTGTTCTTCTTCTTTTGCCCTTCTTGTTCTTCTTCTTATCCTTCTTGTTCTTCTTCTTATCCTTCTTGTTCTTCTTCTTATCCTTCTTGTTCTTCTTCTTATCCTTCTTGTTGTTCTTCTTATCCTTCTTGTTGTTCTTCTTCTTATCCTTCTTGTTCTTCTTCTTCTTTTCCTTCTTGTTCTTCTTTTCCTTCTTGTTCTTCTTCTTATCCTTCTTGTTCTTCTTCTTATCCTTCTTGTTCTTCTTCTTATCCTTCTTGTTCTTCTTCTTACCTTTTGTTCTTTTCTTATCCTTCTTGTTTTTTCTTCTATCCCTTTTTGTTGTTCTTCTTCTTTTTTCCCTTCTTGTTCTTCTTCTTAATCCTTCTTGTTCTTCTTCTTATCCTTCTTGTTCTTCTTCTTATCCTTCTTGTTCTTCTTCTTATCCTTCTTGTTGTTCTTCTTCTTTTGCCCTTCTTGTTCTTCTTCTTCTTTTCCTTCTTGTTCTTCTTTTCCTTCTTGTTCTTCTTCTTATCCTTCTTGTTCTTCTTCTTATCCTTCTTGTTGTTCTTCTTATCCTTCTTGTTCTTCTTCTTATCCTTCTTGTTGTTCTTCTTCTTTTGCCCTTCTTGTTCTTCTTCTTCTTTTCCTTCTTGTTCTTCTTTTCTTCCTTGTTCTTCTTCTAAACCTTCTTGTTCTTCTTCTTATCCTTCTTGTTGTTCTTTTCTTTTGCCCTTCTTGTCTTCTTCTTCTTTTCCTTCTTGTTCTTCTTTTCCTTCTTGTTCTTCTTCTTATCCTTCTTGTTTTTCTTCTTTATCCCTTTTTGTTGTTTTTTCTTCTTTTGCCCTTCTTGTTCTTCTTCTTCTTTTCCTTCTTGTTCTTCTTTTCCTTCTTGTTCTTCTTCTTATCCTTCTTGTTCTTCTTCTTATCCTTCTTGTTGTTCTTCTTATCCTTCTTGTTGTTCTTCTTATCCTTCTTGTTGTTCTTCTTATCCTTCTTGTTCTTCTTCTTATCCTTCTTGTTCTTCTTCTTATCCTTCTTGTTCTTCTTCTTCTTTTCCTTCTTGTTCTTCTTTTCCTTCTTGTTCTTCTTTTCCTTCTTGTTCTTCTTCTTCTTTTCCTTCTTCTTGTTCTTCTTCTTTTCCTTCTTGTTCTTCTTATCCTTCTTGTTCTTCTTCTTATCCTTCTTGTTCTTCTTCTTATCCTTCTTGTTCTTCTTCTTCTTTTCCTTCTTGTTCTTCTTTTCCTTCTTGTTCTTCTTATCCTTCTTGTTCTTCTTCTTTTCCTTCTTCTTCTTCTTCTTTTCCTTCTTCTTCTTCTTATCCTTCTATCTCTTCTTATTCTTCTTACCCTTCTTATCCTTCGTGCTTCAGTCCCTCAGCTCATCACTATCACTCATCACTATCACTCCCCAATCAAATTCATTGCTCATCATATCACTTTATCATTGTCTCATCACTATCACCTTTGTCACTCATCACTATCAAATCCCTTTCAC
>JACEEZ010002722.1:0-15000 GCA_016584305.1 Chionoecetes opilio
TAAAAAAACCAATTTTAAAAAGAAAAAATCCCCAATAACATAACTGCACATAATTAAACATAAACAGCATAACACTCCAAGTGGTAATGTTGTGTGGGGAGACGGGAAGCTGGCACGTAGCCAGCTGAGAGTCCCTGTTTTCTCTCTCTCCGACGCTTGAGAGAAAACAGCAAAACTCAAAGGGCATAATACAAGCAAAAAAGACATTGTACTGTAGGGACGCCGCACGATACAAGAGAGGTGGGTAGGTAAGGGACAAGGGAGGGGTGCGCAAACCTCTTCCACTGCCCACAAAACTCATCATCTGCGCATCTGAATCATTGTACATCATCATACAGCCCAGATGCATACGTGGTAGGGCGCGCATTTTGAACTTGGTAATTTACTCACCCCAGTTTGAATGTCGTAGCATTGGATTTTTGATCTCTTATATTGAAAATAGACCCTAATTTACTCAGCTCGTATCATTGATTTCTCATATACTGAATGCTCGTATAACGGGACCTCCCTGTACAATAAACCCTCTCTAATTCGAGCCCGTATAATTCGAACTTCGGATAATTTGACCTGTTTCAGGACAAGTTCAATTTTTCAACAGCTTTCCAACTTTCCATAATCAGAACTGAAGCTCGAATTTTCAGAGTTTTCTGCAGCATCTTCCATCTCCTCTGTGCCATCCGAAGTACTCCGTCAGTCACATCGCCTCTGACACATTAAGCACCTCAAGCACTGAAGACCTTACCATACAAATCCCCGAGTGACACACACCTGCCACGCCTGCGTTCAGTAGCGGTCACCCCCCCAGTTTTCGGAGATTACTATATACATACATATGCTATGGCACTTGGATCCGTAACTTTCTTGCAGTCATACTTCACTTGAACAACAATACTGTTGCAGATCAATAAGCTCCTCCTTCAGGTTGTCAGTATCACTCATGTCTGCCAGGAAGGGCTGCTGAATCCATTCTGGAAATGTATGATCCTTGGGAAAGACTTTGTCATGGTGGTCTCAAGGTGCGAGAGGTGAGCAAAAAATATTTTTTGCAAAGCATAGGACTGACTGTCTTATTCCCCAATTTCTCGTACAGGATAGAAAAAACTTCCCACATTCCCTCTCTGGATTCGACGATTCCAGAGTGAGAGCTTCTTCATGAAGGCTTCTAACTTCTCTGCACAAACAAGATTGTTAGCAAACATGCCTTGCATGACAAGTTGAGTTCATTCAAATGGCTGAAAATGTCTGCCAGGTAGGGAGAGAGAGGATGAACATTTCGTCCTCAAAAATTTTCAGTAAACTTATTCTGATACTCTCGGAGGAATATTGTAATCTCATCCTTGAGCTCTGCAATACGGGTCAGTATTTTCCCACGTGAGAGCCACCGCACTTATGTTTTGGAAAAGAAGGACTTGATATTCACTTCCCATCTCCTCACAAAGTAACTTGAACACTCTGTGCCTATGGTTTAAAGGACGATCCCGGATGAAACTCACAAATTGAACACACAGATATAACTTAGAACTTTTGAGGTGAGGCGGGGAACGCTATGCAGCCAAAGCATGGCGATGGAGAACACAGTGCTTCATGATGATTTTATGGTACCCCCCCTTTACCAAAGCAGTAAGGCCAGACCTATTCCCTATCATGGCTGGGGCACCATCTGTGCAGACCGACCCTACCTTCTCCCACTTGATCTGATGGTTCTCCAAGAACTCGTCCAAGAGTCGGAATACTTCCGCTCCCTTTTGTCGTCGTTTGCAATGCCTCGCAGAAGAGGAATTCATATTTAATTTCACCATCATTGATGTACCGGGTATACAAAATCAGTTGAATCATTTTGGGAAAACATCAGTTGATTCAACTGGAGACTGATGCAGATGGGACTGTCCATAATCTCTGAAAAATCTGGTCCAATATGTCGCAACTCATATCTGCAACTATCCCTGTGATGACATCGTTGGACAGAGGCACTTCTTTCATTCTTGGCTGCCTCTGTTTTCCCAAAAACCAGTTTCTACCATTCGAATGGTGCATGGCTTAACCTGATTTCCCGGAGCAGAATGCAAAGCCTTTTCCCTGATGCACTGGGATGCCACCTCATAGGAAGCTTGCAAAGGGGTTTCTGCACTGGCTTGAATCCAAGTCAGGGTAATGTGCCTTTCTGGTCATATGTAGCCCTCTTAGCCTGCAGGGCCTCGAAAGTCTGTTCATTTTCTGCAGCTGGATGCTTCACCTGGTGTTCTCGGAGTCTAGCAGGCTTCTAATTTGAGTTGCAAATAATGAAATGGCAGGTCATACATGTGCCCGGTCTGGTCCTCCACGATCATCCATGAGTGCAGTGAAGCCATACGTGACATATTCGTCACTTCATTTATGCATCTTTGGCGGGGGCAGAATAACACAAGCCTATGTAAAAAAACAAAAAGCTGTTAGCAAAAAAAGCACCAATATAACTTAAACATTTGACCATCAAAATTTAAAATCGATGTGTCAAATTATCGACCCGTTAGCCTGACGTCAGTGGTAGGTAAATTATTGGAATCTGTTTTTTGCAAAAAACATTAGAGATCTAGAAAAGCATGGGTTTGGTAAATGATTCTCAAGAGGGGTTCACCAAAGGAAAATCATGTTCACTAATTTTTTGGTTTTTATAGGAAAGTTTATGCAACAGCAGATAATGATGAGGATTATTATATAGTATCCCTGGAATTTAGAAAGCCATCGACAAGGGCCACACGGAGACTCTTAAATAAGGTTAAGGCTCAGGAATACATGGGAAGGTTCTTCGTCGGATTAGATCTTGGCTAAGTGATAGGCATCAAAGGGTTACAATTAATGGTTCAAATCTGAATGGGGACAGGTAACAAGTGGGGTTCCACATGGGTCTGTTTTGGGCCCCATTACTATTTTTTTTTGCATCAACGACTTAGATAGTGGGATTAGCAGTGATATTAGCAAGTTTGTGGATAGGGAGGTAGTATTTTTAGATCACAGTCTGATGTAAATAGTATATTGCAAGGAGACTTAGATAAATTAAATGAGTGGGTAGATAGTGGCAGATGGAATTAAATATTGAGAAGTGTAGCATAATGAATGTTGGTAGAAAAAATTTTGGTAATAGGTACACGTACTATACGCAATGTACGCTGAAAGATCAGAAGGTGAGAAAGATCTGGGAGTGCGGGTAGCCGCAGACCTCCATCCTAGGATTCAATGTATTGAGGCTAGAAATCGAGTAACAGGGTGTTAGGATATTTACCATGAATATTAAAAGTAGAAGTGCTGAGATTATTATAAACTTTATTTGGCACTAGTCAGACCTCACCTAGACTAAGCGGTTCAGTTTTGGTTCCATATTACAGGATGGATATAGCCTTGTTAGAATCAGTCCAGAGAAAGGGTGACCGAAATTATCATGGGATGCGTAACTTCACTTATAAGAAGATGATTGAAGCTATTAAATTTACACTCACTCTAGAGGCGTAGAGTAAGGGGCGATCTGATATAATTTTTTTAAGTGGTGAAAGGGATACAATAAAGGCGAAGTAGGAAAAGTTCTTATGGCTATTAAGCAGGGTAGTAGAACAAGAATTTAATGGATTCAAGCTGGAAAAGCATAGATTTAAAAAGGAAATATGGAGAAAACTGGTTCACAAATGGGTGGTGAATGATTAGAATTAACTCAGTCGTCGGGTGGTCAATGCGGAGTCTATAGGGGACTTAAAAGGGAAAGTCTGGATAAATTCATGGATAGGGAAGAGAGGTGGATGTAGGTAATTTGTTAAGAGTAAGTAACAGGAACTACCTCGTGTAGGTCTCACGGTCTTGTAGCTTCCTTTTTTTCTTATGCTCTTATGTTCTTATGTTCTTTTGACCATGGGTAACGTTCCCACCAAAATATACTTCATAAAATTGGAGCAATTACTTTATGAGTAATGTAACAAGAAACAAACAAACAGACAAAAACGAACACATAGTATTATTCCACCTTCGGGGGTAGAGGTAATGCTAACATGTGTACAATTTATAGTCAATTAATGATATTTTTTATAAAAAAAGCTGAAAGTATTAATGTTTAGGGTGGGCTCAAACATTTTTCAGGCCCCTTAAATTGGTGCAGATTTGAACAAGCGTTTATCAATACAATCATCAAAAAAAAAAAATGATGCGACGCATTGAAAAAAGAGAGAGAAAGAGAGGGAAGGGGGGGAGAGAGAGAGAGAGGAGAGATGAGAGAGAGGGGAAGAGAGAGAGAGAAAAGAGAGAGAGAGAGAGAGAGGGGAAAAGAGAGAGAGAGAGAGAGAGAGAGAGAGGAGAGAGAGGGAGAGAGAGAGGAGATGGAGAGCGAGAGAGAGAGAGAGAGAAGAGAGAGAGAGAGAGAGAATATATATGAGTGAGTCAGAGCGAATGAGGAGGAGTATACCTTTCAAAGGTCTTACCAGTATTACTGGAACTTGAAGTTAAGGCGAAATACAACGATGAGGGGGCTTACTTAGTTACTTACTTACTTACTTAGCAGCTTTTACTGCTACTACGTGGTTTCCCCGGCTCACGTCAGACATCAGCACTCGAGTGATAGTACACTCTCAATGAAAGTCAGTATAATGAGGTTTAAGGGTTTTATCAAATAAAAATAGTACTATTGTCAAAAAGTATCCCTTCGATACTTTTGTTTCTTTGCGAGGAACTCTTAACATTTTTACTGCCAATATGGAGCATTTCCCAGCACCCCCTAAAATTGATTTCAGCACCCCCTGTGGGTGCTAGAACCCCAGGTTAAGAAACTGTATTAGATGGACCGAATGTCTATTTTCCGTATTCGCGAATGTGAACGCGAATTGCGAATATTACAAGTAATACACTATGTTTGATATCATGCAGGTAACTGAAATATTTTGTATGTATTGCAAGAGCTCAGCCATAACAAATATGAATGCCCTAAAGGCCGTGTCACACGGACACTTTTTTCCGGCATTTTTTGGTATTTTGCTACCAAAAAATGGCTGTAGTGGGGCAAAAAATGCGCGTTCGTCACACGAGTTTCGGCTACGAGCATCTTCTGTGACCCCCAACCAAAACTAACATCATGGATCGTGCAAGAAGACTTCAATCGTATTCAATTCAATCGTATTCTTCAAATTCAAGAATTTTGAATCGTGCAAGAAGATGCTCGTAGCCAAAAAAGCAAAGCGACGAACGCACATTTTTTTTCCACCACTACGGGCATCTTTGGTAGCAAAATACCAAAAGATGCCGGAAAAGTGTCCGTGTGACACGCCCTTAAAGAAAATTCCATTCAATTTACGGCCTTAAAGAAAATTTTCCCTTCAATTTACGGCCTTAAAGAAAATTCCATTCAATTTTCAATTTTTCCAGGTTGCGGGACGAGGACCCACTCTTACACGAATACTTTCCCTGATAATATCTTACATGAATAATTTTTATTGCTAAGTTTACAGTTTGTAATGTTTATTAGAAATAATCTCGAATAATCCCAAACCACACTGGTGTGACTGGACGCCATTACGCAGTAGGCTGCTGCCCAATAATGGTCTCTTTCAAAGAAAGTTTATTGTGCTCGTGGGTGAGAGAAGAGCGCGTTATACTTACTGCAGTATGGCGCACAAGGCAATAGAGTTGAGTTCAGTAACAGTGACCATGAGAGTAGCGGCTGCCACTCTATTGAAGGGTGGAGGAGGGAGTTAGGTCCGAGGGACTATAGCCTTGGCTACAGTAACGCCTCCTCACTTCATTCTTTTGACTTGCGCTCGGCTAAAACTATAAATTTATTTATATGTTTGCCCTTTTGTAATATTATGTTCACTTGTAATATTTTTTCTTATTTTTGTAAGTTAATGATTGGGGCCAAAAATATTGGGCATATTGAAAAAAACTACGGGGGGATGAAAATGGGGAATGGGGAATTTTTGGGGTCCATCACTAATATAATAATATATAATACGGGGAGGCCCCCGCGATCGAGCAGTTGGGTTTTTCCAAACCTGGCTACTCGTAAAGCGAAATCTCGTAAAAACAAAAAACCCCTTTAACTAATGGTAAAAATTTTTTTGGTTCCAGGACCCCCACCTTTTAAAAAAAAAAAAAAAAAAAATTTTTTCAAGCAAAAAATAAACTATAGAAAAAACAACAAACACACACGCCCATATTACCCCCCAATGTCCTCCCTATTCTGTAAAAAAGCATTCTGAAGAAAAAATAGCAAAACAAAATAACATAACTGCACTTTAAATTAAACATAAAACATGCATAAAAAAGCAAAAAAGACTTTTGAAAATGGGGGGGAAAGCCGATTTGATAAAAAGAGAGGGTAGTGTAGGGGTTCCCAAAGGGTTTGGGGGCCCCCCCAAAAACCTGCTAATTACCCCTAAAGGTCAGGCCCCCCCAATCTTAATTACCCTTCAGGCCCACCCCTTGGCTAGGGTAAACCGACAAAAAGCCCCAAGGGGTGGGACCGCACCCTGCTAATTCCCCAAAATTTCAGGCCGCCCCCAAAAGTTTGTTTAAATCTTCAAGTCACGGCTTGTTTAGGGATGACCCACTGGGGTAAACCCAAATTTTGCCCCAGCCCAGGAGTGGTAGGGTGAGTATTTTGAACTTAAAATTTTAAATCCCCACCCCAGTTTGAATTTTTCGTAGCTTTGGTTTTTTCGATCTCGTATTTTGAAAATAGACCCTAATTTACACATCTCGTATCTCGGTTTTCTCGTATACCGAATGCTTTTAAAAACGGGACCTCCCTGTGTATATTTTAATATTTTATTTATAACCGTATTTGCCGGCGCAAAAGGACGCCCCCCCGCTTTAAGACGCACCCCTATTTTAAAAGGGGGTTTTGAGAAAAAAAAATATAGGGGGGTTTTTAAAGGGAAATTTTTTTTTTTTGTAAATTTAGCAAATGTTATTAAAAAAAAAGGATTTGTGGGGGAAAAACAAAGTTGGGGAAGCAGTACCTAAAAAAAATATTCACTGGGGCAGTAAAATGTGAATGAAAAATCAAAATATAAAAAATGTAAAGGGAAGGGCCCGGGAAACCAAAAATCGGTCATAAATAAATAATATTTTTGCAGGATCCCCCCCACAAATTTGATATTCTAATATTATTACCTATGACATTAGCTTAGATTTAATTTTGGTAGGTTTTGCCTTTGTTGCTTTTCGCTATGTGTTTAACTTTGGGGAAAAATTTGCAGTTTTAGATATTGGTATTATTTTTTTTTTTAGGGGGCCCTTTTCAAAAAGTTTGGGGATTTCCTTACCTACACCATCGTGGAAATTTCTTATTCTGGTATTTTAAAAGCCCCTTTTCCATGGGAAAATTGAAAAATTTAAGGGCTTAAACACATGTATCGAAAATCTCCCTTTTTATTTCAGCCAGAAAGTTAAGTTAGGTTAAAATCAGATTGGGGTTTAGATTTGGGTTAGGTTAGAGGGGGGGTTTGGTTTAGAAAAACAATGATATAGAAAAAAAATTTAAAAATTTCCCATAATATGGCAGAAAGAAAAATGCGTAGCAATTTTTGGGGGGCCCGGACCTGGAGTGCAGGTTCCCCCCCCCCCCCCTCAACAAAAGTAAAAAAAACTTTTTTTTTTCGAAAAAAACCGGAGCCAATTTTCAAAACACATAAAAACTTTTAAGGAGGACTAAGTTTGGGCCTCGAAAATTGGGGGTTTCCCCCAATAAAAAAAATTTCACGAAGATATTTAGGAAAACCGAAAGGGAAACCCAATCTTTCCCTTTGGTTATTGTTGTAATTGTTGAAGGGCTGGGTTTGGGCCGGAATCAACAATATGTCCCCCGGGTTTAAACACCTATGAATCTATCCCCTTGTCGCGAGGGTTTTTGGGGTTTTTCTTCAGGAAATGTACAGGTAAAGGGCGGGTTTCACACTCTAAAATTTCACGGCGGGTTTCCCGTCACCGTGCCGTATTCCAAAATTCTTTCCGGTTCCATAATTTTGGCATTTTTCCCTGCTCCCCTCTAAACGACATGGGGCCTCAGAGGCTATGGTTGAAAAAATTTGCATTAATACATTCTTTTGGGATGAAGAGGATTTAAACTCTAAAAAAAAGACACTGTTTTGGGAAACAAAAAACCCTGAAAAAAAATTTACAAATATCAGCACGGCCCCATTTCTCTTTACGTTAAAAATTTTTCCCCCAAAAAACCGTTACGGGGACGGGACGTGGGTTTTGGAGCCTGAGGCGGCGCACCTTTTTAGTGAACACGTCTTTTTTTTGGGAATTTTTAAGAAATTATTTAACCGGGGTTTTTGGGATGGGGGACGGGTGCCGTGTCACCAGGGATTTTTTTTGGGGTTGGTTTTTGGGCCTTTTTAAGGCCCCCCGGAAGGGTGTTGGCGCCATGAGGGGCCCTTTGGGCTTGGTTTTTTTCCCGTGTGGAAGACTTTTATCCCTCAAACATCTACCTTTGGGCAGCCTTTTTACAAGCACTTTTTAAAATAATTTTCCCCTTCCCCGTAGAGGTACGGGGGTGGGGGATTAAAGGGGTAAAGGGTTGGTAAAAGGCTATGATGTATCCATCCCCCCTTCCCTTACCACTGAAAGCGGCGCAAAAACACCCCACGCAAAATACACCCCTGCATAAGCTTAGGCCCCCCCCTGTTTTGGGCCCAGGAGGGGGGCCCCAGGGTGACCTGACGCTGCCCCCTGATTTGTCCCCCCGACAAAACGGCAGAAATCAGCCAGGAAATTCCCGTCAGTCCAGGACACACAAAAACCCACACCCCCCGCGCACCTCTTGTCCCCACGTTAACAATGAATCGCTGTCAAAAAACAACAAAGCCATGAGGCCCTTTCAAAAACCCTTGGGGGGTTTTATGGGAGACTCCCCAAATACTACACCCCCCTTTTTCACCCACTCCCCCAACCCCTTTTCAAAAAAAAATTTTAAACCAAGCTCTTGTTTCATTTTCCTTTTAAATCAACATACCGCCCCAGCGAAAAAACTTCCCCATTTTTTTCCCCCCCTTCCCAACGGGTTGTGTAAACTCGTTTGGCCCGAGCGAATGCGGGGTTTTAATTAAGGCGCATCTAATATCGGGATGTTTTGTCTTTTCCATGGGTGCGGGGAGGAGTCTGAGCGGCATTGCCCCATGGTGGTGGGGGGGGGGGCCCCGATTTGAAGTATCCCCGGTGAAGGGGCGGACCTGAGTACGACTTTTTTCAATGGAGAGCGGGCGCGGGGGGGGGGGATTGTTTTTTACACCCGGGAACCCGGCCCCGTTTGGCAGAAAACAATCGCTATTTTGTTGCCCCAGCTTTTTTTTCCCTTTTAAAACCCAAAACCTTTTCTTAGTTTTATAAATTTACTGTTGAAAACTGTGAAACCCCCAGTTACAAATTTTGCTCAGTAAAACAAACTATACTGATAAAACACAGATAAACTCCAACCCCTTTGGGAATACACCCCGGGCTGTTCCCCTTCTCTCCCCGACCTCCCCATGCGCTAATATGGCCGCATTAGACGCAGGGTGAACTTTGCTTTCCTTTTTTTAAGGGGAAAAAAAACTGCATTTTTTTGCCCCCAAAATTACGGTATTTATATATATATAAAATATAATATACAGGGGGGTCCCGTTATCGAGATTCGATTTTCGAAAATTTCCGTGATACGAGATGTTTAAATTAGGGTCTTTTTTTTAAAATTTATACGAGATCGAAAACCCAAATGTACGACTTAAAACTGGGGTGAGAAAAAGCACCAAGTTTTTTACTGAAGAAAATTACAATTTTTTTACTAAAATTATAAAGCCCATTTACTGACTATATGTTTTTACCTAAGGTTGTACAAAATCAATCTGAAAATACGATTTCTGGGGGCCCTCAGGCCGAAAAATGGGGCCCTACAAAAAATTCAAAACCCCGGGCGAAAAACCCAGAAACCCGGGGTGTAGGCCAGCAAAAAACCTGCTCTCGCCCCTACCTAGAATACTTTCCCAAATGACGAAACTACAAAGCTAAATTGAAAGCTCCCTCCAAAAAAATTAGGGTTTCCGGTTTTTAAACAGTAAAAGGGTTTGGGGACGGGGCTAAGGCGTCATCCGGGTCACCACCAAGACAAACATTTTTTAAAAAATTTTCTGGGCCCAAATTTAAACAACCCCAGCGAAAACATTTTTCCGGGCAAAAAGGGGCATGCCAAAATCCCTTTGTCCGCCTTCGGGCCCCCGTAAATCTAAAAAAAATTCTCTTTTTTATTTTGAATGCTTACTTTTTTAATTTAGTTTTAATGTATCAATGAAAAGATATTATAAGAAAGGGGGCCCTGTTTTTTCAGGTATTGATGGTAGGTGTGTATTTTGTGTTAAAATGGTGAATTTTTTGTTAGGGGGCCCGGCCCCGCGGCAGGAAATTTCTCCTCACTCTCTCCCCCGCCAGCTCAGCCAGCCCCCCACCTACATAACTTTTTAAATCCCCCTTTTTTAAGGGCGACACACGGGCTACATTGTTTTAAAGATAGGGAACACGGGATATAACATCTCCCCAATAATAAACAAATTTGTTTTAAAAAAAGGAGTGAAAAAACTTTTAAAAGCCTCCCCAAAACCTACCCTTGGCGGAGGGGGGGCCGGGGCCCCCTTGCCCCCCTTTCCCCAAAAAAACCCCGTCCCCGGTTATTGTGCCTTCCTTGAAAGGGGAAAATTTTTTCACCTTTTTTTCCCGGGCCTTTTTGTTTTTGCCCTGGTTTCACCAAGGGTGATTCTTGGTTTTCCCTAAAAAGGGGAGTCCTTTGGTTTTTTCCAACCTAAATTAAATTTTTAAACAAAGGGGGGGTTTTCCTTTTGGCTGGGCGGCGGGAACTTTTCGGGGCCTTTGCCGCCCCCCAAACAACACCAACACCCCGTTACAGCGGTATAATGGGTTCCTTCCTGAAAAAAGTCGGGTTCATTTTTCCCAGGGAAATTTGTCGGGCCCTGGTTACCCCGGATTGGGAACCCAAGGGGGTTTCCCCACCCCTATTTTTAAATTTTTAACCAAAAAATTTTTTATTATAGTTTTAAAAAACCCAATTTTTCCTTTTTTTTTTTTTTTTTTTTTTCTTTTTTTATTTTTTTGGGTCCGGGAAACCCAAACCTATTTTTCCCCTTTGGGGGTATTGTTTTTTGGCGTTATAAGAATTGTTTTTGGGTTTTTGGGCCAGGGTTGCTGGGAAACCCTTAACTGCTCGTATTTTTTGGGGATTTTCCCTGTTTTTATATACAATACCTTTTATTTGCCGGGCCCAAAAGGATTGCCCCCCGCTTAAGAGGCACCCCCTCTGTTAAAGGAGGTTTTGAAAGGGAAAAAAAAATTTATTGGGTTTTGGGGGAAAACAAAAACAAAAAATTAAAAAAAAAAAAAATTGGTTTTGTAAAAAACCCAAATAAAGGGGAAGGTCCTTAAAATTCACAGGGGCAATAATTGCGAATAAAAAAATTTATATTTTTGGTTAAAAATGTACGGGAATACGGGGAAACCCAAAAATGGGGTCATAATTTTTTGCAGGATGCCCCTAGGGATTGATACAGAAAAAACCAATTATAAACCGGCACGGGATAACTGGGAAATTTTAAATATAACTCGGCATGGCAAAAAAACTAATTTTTTTTTTTTTTTTTTTTTTTTTTTTTTTTTTTTTCCCTTTAAACCCCACACACACCCCACAAACACACACACCCCCAAAACCCACACCCATCCCCCCACCCCACACACACCCCACACCCCACCCCTATGCCCTAGCACTGTAGGCAGTGAGCTCCATGGGGGGAAATTGATGGCCCTGGAGGCTCACTCGGGGGGCCTTGTGAGGGGGTTTTGGCCCCCCTTCCCCCCTTGGTGGCCAGGCGGATTGTTATAGTGACCCCCTGTGTTTAAAGAGGCCCCATCCGCCCCGTGTCCTCCCATCCCACTCACGTCAAAGGGTTTAGAGAATGGACAGGGAAATGTGGGTTTTTCTTAGGAAAACCGACGGGAAAAAAGATTTCAAGTGGATTTATGGGTTCACTCGGACGAACCGGGTCTTCGAAACCCCATCGGTGACGTTTAACCACTCTGCTACCGCCTCACCTAAACTGCATCTCAGGGTTTTTCCCACTCGGAATTTTCATCCCCCTTCACAACCTTTCTGTAAAAACATGAAAACCAGAAATTTTCCCAAAATAATGTTCTGGGCCTATTGTTTTTATAACTGCATCTTTCGCTTAAACTCGCATACGTCAGCCCGAAATAAAGTCGTTTTTTTGTCCTTTTTGATTTTCCTGAAAGCTCAGGTCTTAAATTTCATTCCCTTCCGGGCTGGAAAACCCCCTTTGCGTAATGGAGCTGACACCCTTGAAATACAGTACGTATGTTTGGTTAACCCCAAAACAATAAAATAGGTGGCAAAGTAAAGCAAAGGTGGGGAACCCAAGCGTGTGGGGCTGTCACTGCGGGGCCGTGTTTATGTCGTAAAAGCACCGTCTGGTCCGAATTCCGTTTTTTGTCAAAATTTAAAAAAAAGGTTTGGGTTTTTCTTTCAAAAACACAACATTTGGTAGGAGCCAAAATAATAATCAAGGCAAAAATTGCAAAAAATATCACGAGTAGTAAAAACACACATTTCAGCAAGTGTTATTGGTTGGGATTCGTAACCCCAAGACGGTCCCGGCCGACAAAAACACGGCTCAGCCTACGGGGACTGGTTCCCGAAATTTTTCTTAATTTGCCACCTATTTTACGTGTTTTTTTATTTCATCATACAGTACTGTATATCAAGATGTCAGCTCCATCACGCAAGAGGTCCCCCCCCCCCCAGCGGAAGGGGGAAAGAAAATTTAAGAGCCGAGCCTCAGGAAAAAGGGGAAAGTGCTGGCCCAAAGGGTTATGAAAGGGGGGGGTCCCTGGTGGGTATTTTTGCTGAGTTTTTATATCAAAACCAGCCATTCTACCCCTTCCCTTGGTAAGTGTGTTTTTTTGCTTTTTTCCGACTGTATTTCCTTTTTTTTTTTTTTTTTTTTATTTTTTTTTTTTTTTTTTATCCCCCTATCAAAAGGAGGACATTAATAAAATCGGCACATTGAATAAATCGCAAGGGCCAGAGCCCCCATCGTGCCCAAATTTTTAAGGGTTTTACTGTATTCTAATTTAAATTTTCACCTATGACATATAGCTTTGATTTAATGTTGTAGGTATTTTTTGTTTCTTTTCTGCTAGTGTTTTAAATTTATGGAAAATTTTTCATGAAATTGGTATTATTTTTGGAGTTTGGGGTTTTAAAGTCCTAGGAATTTTTTACCTACATCATCGTGTAGCTTTTTTCCAAAATTTAGGGTTTTTTTTGAGCCCAAATTTCCCCCCTGGCGCAAATTTAATAATAATGGTATTCCGGGAGTACCAAAAAAACCCACCTTAAATTTTAGCCAGAAAGGGTTTAAATTTTGGTTTTAAAACAGTTTTGGTTAGGTTTTGAGGTGGGGTTTTTGGGGTTTTGTAACAGATGTAAAGAAAAAAAAGAAAATTTCCCAAAAATAGGGAGTGTGGGAAACGTGCAATGTTTGCGGGGGGAACCTGGAGGGGGAGGTTGCCCCCCCCCCCCAACACCACACACACAAAACATGTGTAAACAAAAATTTAAATTTTCCCACAAAAAAGAAGCCGATTAATTTAAAACACATCAAAAAATTCAGACAATTTCGGCCCCAAAATCTGTGGGGTTTTCCCTTAAACAAAAAAAAATTTTAGAAGATATTTAGGGAAAACTGTAAGGGGAAAACCCCCCCCTTTCCGTTATTGTTTCCAAATTTTAGGGCCCCCGTTGTCGGGATCGAAGATATTTGCCCTGGTTAACACCTAGAATTTACACAGTCGCGAGGGTTTTATTAGTTTTTTTCAGGAAGGGACAGGTGAAGGCTGGTTCAAATCGGGAAAAAATGGGCCCGCGTTCCGTCAGCCGTGCCTTTTTAATTTTACATATTGTCACGGTTTCCGGGCATTCTCCCGGGAGTTCCCCCACCCTTTAAACAAGATGGTTTCCTCCCAAAGGGTATGGTTTTAAGAAATTTGCATTAAAAGCATTCGTGGATGAAGAAGAGGGGGTTGAACTCTAAAAAACCCCGGTTTTGGGGTACATAAAGCCTTGAGAAAACGACAATTTTCAGCCCCCCACAGTCTCATAACTTAAAATATCTTTCCCAGGGAAAAAAAAACCGGTTTTTCGTGACAGGACGGGGATTTTATTGGAGCCGTGACGGCGGGCCCCGTTTTAAATGTAAAACGGCTATTTGTTTGAATGTAAGAAAATTTTAATGGGGGGTGAGAGCCCGGGCCCTGTCACCAGATTTGGATGGTGTGATTCGGCCCCTTTAGGCGGGGCAAATGTGGGGCCGTTTATGGGTCCCTTTGGGCCTGGAGTACCGTGGGGAAGACCTTTTTTCCCGTTTTTACAGGTACCGTTTTTCAGTCCCTTTTTTCTAGCACTCTTTCCCTACAGTTTTTCCCTTTTCCATAGAGGTACAGGGGTGAGGGTTGAGGGGTCGAGGTGGTACAAAAGGCCCATCCCCTTTTCCCATCCCCCCTTGCTTACCACTGTAGGCGGGTAAAAACCACACGCAAAATACCCCACCTGCCTCGGGTTTGGCCACCCCCGTCTGGGGCCAGGATTCGGGGGGAACCCGACGCTTAAACCCGACTTGTCCCGGGCCCACACAACTGCAACCCCAGCCAGTAAAATTTATTCAGCCACAGGACCCAAACCACACGCCCCCGCACCCCTTGTCCCCACGTTGTACAATGATGCCGTTTAAAAAAAATACAAAGGGCCCGGACGCCCTTTCTCCACCTTGTGTTTTATTTGGGCAGGGGTCCCCCAAAATTTCTACAAACCCCCCTTTTTCACCGCTCAACTCCCCCCCAAATAAAAAAATTTAACACGCTCTTTGTTTTTACTATTCCATTTTAACTACAATTTTCCCATTTCCCGGGGAAAAAACCATCACCATTTTC
>JACEEZ010002722.1:20000-35000 GCA_016584305.1 Chionoecetes opilio
TTACGCTTCAGGCACTCAGTGAGGCATCTTGTAACAATGTCAGTCAAGGTTTATATCACAACTATCTCAGTAATGACATATGTATGACTCCAGCTTGGGAACAGATGAGGTGTCTGTCAAGTAGCTGTCTCTTTATGATCAACTTAAAGTTTTAAATCAGATTTAGGTCTGGGATATTATCTGGCTAACCTGAAAAAAAGGGCACATCACAGTCTTTTAACCAAGAAATGACACTCCTAGCAGTGTAAGCAAGAGCACCATCTTATATAGAAGATCTTGCATTGGAAATGTCAAGAGTTTGGTAGCACATCACATAACAACTCTTGAGTTACCCAGATCACCCATCGCTCCATCCAGTCACTCAAGGCCAACGCTCGGCTGCTTGAACGGCCCCCAGACATCCACCCTGCTCCGTGAGGACAGAGTTCACCACCTGGCCAGGCTGCAGTGTGGACACCACCTAAATTTACTGAGCTTTCAGAAGAGACTGGGTGGGTCCATTGCAGATCCTTGTCTGAGATGCAACACAGCATCCCACACTATCAAACATATTACATAAGACTGCACTGCACATAATTGCACACGCCAACAAAACAACATACACTCTATGAAGTCTCTGTGGGAAAACCTGGTCCAGGCCATGGCCATCTTAGGAGCTCGTGGCTGTCCAGCCGGCAGCCTGAAGAACAACAACTTTGAGTTGTAAAACTGCTTCAATTTCTCATTCTTTGGTGAGATTATAAGATCACTAAGGCAATGTTAAATGTATGAGCCTCAAACCATAAGGTTTGCAAGGTGCTTCACGCTCTTAACAATGGACTGGGGCTGATTGGGATGCGAATGGGGATGACAGTATACCTATACCCTCTTGGCACCACTGCCAGTAACAGTGAACATATCCTCATCTATCCAAAGCACTCCCCACCAGTCTTCAAAAGTTTGCAGCAAAACTTCTTTCTTTTTTGCTTCTGGGTAGTACTCAGTACAGGGAAGGAGACATCATGCACTTGGAAAAGACTCAGAACATAGTAGGCAGATGGGGACTAGGAGCTTGTAGGAGCACGGCCGTAGAGGCCATAAGGGGAGACATGGGATGGAGCACCTTCAGGGAAAGGATTATTAAAGGAAAACTGGTGTTCCACAAGAAAATTGAAAGACTTAGTGATGATAGATGGGCAAAGAAAATATCCCAGGAAAATAGATCAAGTTCCACCTGGAAGGAACTAGAGATGGAAAAGGAGAGAAACTGTGGGAGAGGAATGAAACAGGATGGAGATAATAGATATCAAAAAGAAAATTGAGAATAATGGGCTAGTTAAATGGCAGGAAGGAATGGCCAGGAAATCAACGTTGCAGTGGTACAGGTGGAAACAGAAACCAGAGGGGGTGACCTGGCATGTAGGAGACTGGGGTAGTAAGTTACTCTATAAAGCAAGAACAGGCACCTTGGAAGTCAACGGAAGGAACAGAGAACTGGAGAACCAGAATTGTAGCTGCAGGGTAGGTGAGAAAGAAACCGTAGAACATGTCATTGTGGAATGCAACAAGTATAGGAGTCAGAGGGAAAAGCTTATAGCGTCAATAGTAATCCTAGGCAGAGAGGAGTGGGACAGGAGACTAGAGCAGAAAGACGGGGCCCTATGTACGGTGTTAGGGCTGTATGGGGACAGAAAGGAAACTGAAAGTATTGTAAACCTCACCAAAGTGTTCCTAACGCAGTGTTGGGAGATAAGAACACAAAATAGACAATGAATTAGGATGATAAAATAATCAAAGGACTGAAAACTGATCAAAATGTCTTTCCCAGGTGAAATAAACAGGGGAAGAGTTAACAAGTTTTGTTAACGAAGGAGATGAAGTGGAAGAGGACCTATGAAGCGATACTAAGCGACTAAGGTCACAAGAAGAAGAAGAAGAAGAAGAGAAAACTATGTAGGAAACTATGGTACTTATAGAAAACCATCTATATAAGTACTTAACGTTAATATAGTACTATATTGTCTATGAGCACTGCATGTTTATACTAATTATATTTTATCAAACTTTTTCATTTTTTATTTCGTCATTTCACGTAACGTCGCAATTTTCAGGGACGTAACTCCGACGTTAAGTGAGGTTCAACAGTATTGCTTCTCCACTATTGTAATTTGGTCATTTTCTGAGCTGAGTGTACGAAACGACTATGGTTTCGTATACGAAACAACTTGTGTACGAACTAACTGCACCCCAATCTAGGGTCACCGTTTCCATTGATAACAATGTATCTTCATCAGAAAATGCACTAAAACTTGGCCAGAAAATAATAGTCACTGTCTCAGAAACCAGGGAAGTGACGAAATTGAACAAAAACAAGTGTGCCCCACCCCGCATTCGCCAGCCCGCTCTGCCCCACCCTGCTGGAAGTATTATTCGAAACAAGTCACTCCGGCCCCTAGTTCTTCCGGCCCCAGTAACTCCGGCCTCTCAGAGGTTCAACCCTAGTCACTGCGGCCTCCCAGAGCTCAGTGTACATGTCTGCGTGTTCGAGCCCATGAAGTGTGTACATTTTTTTAATTAATATAGATATTAAAAAAAAAAGGTATGCTTCTACTTTATTTCATACAAATACAAATGAAAAAATTTATTTGATAAAAAATATAATATCCACTGGATTTGATCCTGGATATATTTACGTACAATAAGTACAGAGTGAACACAGCATATTTTTTATATAGCTACATATTTATTTTAGCTAGTACTTATTTTTTTACTTGAACGCATATTTTATTATTATATACAGCTATATAATAAAATTTTGTGTAAATGACTAAGTAAGTTTGTGTAAATAGCATCACTACTGCTGTGTCTGTGCCACTGAAGATGATACACAGTAGTTTATAATTATCATGACTGTATAATCTACCCTGTTTCAGCGTTGTTTTATGCTTTGTATCTGCAAGTATATACGGTTTCAAATTTCACTACGTACTCGTTTTTTTTCGGGCGACGGCGGGACACTCAGAACAAAAACGCTAGCTGGCAATCTTAGTGTAGGTCGCCACTCGGTTGATATTTTGGTAATTTGTTCATTTATAGCCATAATATAACTCAGATGAAGACACAAAATGACAGACTCTCCAGATAGCCCCTTCTAACTTTCTTGAAATCATAGATGTACAAATGTAAGTATGAACACAATCAGACGTCTGTACATCGGAAAAAAACGTTGTCCTGGCGACTTTAGTGTTATCTACGGTACGTAATAAATTAATGAAGTGAAAGCCTATTACTATGTTCCTTATAGCCAATCTAAAGTACTAATGTTGGTGTGTGGCAGCATTGCAGAATAAACAATGTCACTTTCCACCAACATAGCTTCATATTTTATTGGCGGCCGGAGTGACCAGGGGGGTAGGCCGGAGTGACCAGGGTGGTAGGCCGGAGTGACTAGGGTGGGGGGCCGGAGTGACGGAGGGCCGGAGAAACTAGGGGCCGGAGTGACTTGAAATCGTATTATTATCCCAACCGACCCTAACCTAACCTTCTAAGGGGGTCTCCGCCCCCCTCGACCCCCCGGCGAGATTATTAACCTAACCGACTAACGGGTGGGGGTGCGTCTGGACGGGGAGGGTGTGTCTGTATGCGCTATTAGACAACTATATCATTTCTACAATATGTATATAAGTTTTGAAGGTTAAGCGGAAGTGGATTAATACTGCACAGTATACTGAGCAAAAAATAATACAGAAAGCATAAGTGGTAACGGCGGTAGCGACGGCGCAGTTCTCGTCCATTATAATCCCAAATATTTATCCTTCTCTGTCCTGGTTTACTCTTACGAAGGAATTGGGATAAGCTTAAGTGAGATATCAAGTGAGAATCTTACAAATACCCTGCCTTGACAACTGACTGTACTCCACCCTAGACTCACCGTGACACCGTATCTGAGGGCGATGCCTTGTATGGTATCTTGCTTGGAGACACGGTGTTTAATAATGTTTTCAGGCTTCTTCATGTTGACTGCAGTGCTGCCGTATCGTCTGTGAGGTCTGTTGGTCGCCCCGAGCAGCCCTTTCTCCTCACTGCTCGCCGCCATCATTGTTATGGTGTGGGGTGAGCCTGCGCGATAATGCTAATATTCTTCATCGTAAATATCGCTATATCGCTGTAACATCAACTTATCAATTCTTTAAATATATTTGTATCTATATATTTTGTAAGGAGCTAGACCTATGCACACAGCTTCAGGTACATTTACTTATATGTGTGATATTTGTTAGAAGGATGGCAAGATCGCAGACCTTGACAGCTGTGTGACCCAACACTCGTGCTGTAGTGACCACCCAGCTGACCCAACCCACCAGTCACCACGCGTGCTGCAAAGACTAGCTGAACATTGAAGGTCACCTATAACATGCTTTATCAATGGCACTTCATGCTGTCCTTGTGATAACTTACGACACGATAAGTATAAAGATAAGGATATTAACTTTCATGGTTATTTGCGGTGTTACATTCAACCAGCAGGTCATTGGGGAGCATAATTCAAGTTTAATCGTCAATATTTTCCCTAATATCGACTTCACATTATGCAGCAGTGACTGTAGTAGTCAATGGCATCATATACTACTATAGTAACTCGGCAAATATTTTAATTGTAGCCCTAGCTACTGCACAGGCCGGCCGTACTGTACTGTACAGGCAGGCCGTACGTTCAAGACGTTCAGATTTATGTCATGATAATCCGTCAATACAGGCGACTGCAATCTTCTACATTTCCCTTTGATGAATGAAAGATATTATGTTCATACATTCAAGGCTATCACGAAGGCGGCTGCAATGCGCTCTTGGATGTGACACTCGATCCTCACCTGTGACATTTAATAAAGAAAGTGCAGCAGGGGCCAGTTTCGACATCGCTTAAATTATTTACGTCTAGACAGAACTACAGGAGCTATCTCACCTGGCTAGCAGTTTTGTGGTATATATTGCGTATTTACCAGGTTGTATTAATTTTATTGTTGGAGCATATAGATCTTGAGCTAAACTCGTGTAGTGCTGTCTCCGTTCTATGTTTATCAAATTTTTCCTCATGCACTCACCTACATACGCACTATATATATATATATATATATATATATATATATATATATATATATATATATATATATATATATATATAATATATATATATATATACGCACATATGAGGGGGCAAAAAATCGGGGGAAAACGCCATTCACCCACGGTCTTGCCCAAGCGAGATGGACCAGCGATTGCCAGCTTGTGTCCCTTCCAGATATAGCAATTGAAGCTCATAATGCCTCATAATAAACTTTAGGTAATGCTGGGAGTGGGACCTAAAACACATAGCACACACGGTGACACCCCTTTCCCTTACTCAAGGAGGACAGTTACAACCAAATTAAGGATATTAGAAAGAGGTAGCTATATGTAATGTATATTATCCTTGGTTACAACCTATATAAATTATTATGCTGTCAGCGGAATCCATCCCGAGCTGTTCAAGCTGCATGGAATTGCTTGAACCACCGACTGGTTTAACGCGAAGCCGTGACGCCTTCAACAAGCTGATTACGCAAGTTGTATGTGAATGTGTGTGCGTACTTTTGTATATAAAACATGAAAATAGCTCATGTTATTACAATTTCAGCGGCTTTCAGCCGTAGCCTACGTACTGTAATTACTAGTCATTCTACACTCACACTACATATATATGCAGTGGCGTACCCAGAAAATTGAAAAGGGGGGGGCCATATATATATATATATATATATATATATATATATATATATATATATATATATATATATATATATATATATATATATATATATATAATAAATATATAATTTATTATAATTTATTCTTTGCCAAAGGGGGGGGCCATGGCCGCATGCCCCCCCCCCTCGGTACGCCACTGTATATATGCTTTCAGAGAGAGAGAGAGAAAAAAAGAGACAAGTTAAGAAAATGGTGTAGTAGGGCTTCAATTTATGATATCTTTGGGATCCAACCTCGAATTCCGGCCACCTTTATCACTTTCACTTTTGCACGTGGGCAAACATGTGGTGAAGAATAAATGTGATAATGGAACCATATAGATAATATGGGCAGCATGCAAATTAGTTTTGGCAAAGCAAAAAATATAACCAATATATATATATATATATATATATATATATATATATATATATATATATATATATATATATATATATATATATATATATATATTATAGATAGATAGATAGATAGATAGCACCAATATATATATATATATATATATATATATATATATATATATATATATATATATATATATATATATATATATATATATATATAGATAGATAGCACCAATATATATATATATATATATATATATATATATATATATATATATATATATATATATATATATTGTCACGGTCGGTGACACGAGGTCGCCACCCCAGGCCATGCCCCAGGGACACGTGGGTCTAATTAAGTTCATTCAGGATATTCAAAACAAGATCAACATATGAAATCCTTATATAATTAACACTTAACTCCAATTCCTTGGTACAACAACAGATAAACACTTGAATACACGTCAGAAGATTCACAGATAAGATACCACGCGCAACGCTGCCAAAATCTCACTCACTTTCCGTCTCTCTCTAACCTCCTGCCTCAACACACAACCACCTTAAGAGCGCTTCTACGGAGCCTCTAACACACCAACAATAAAGAGAGCTTCTACTGAGCCTCTAACACACCATGACAAAAGAGCACTTCTAACTGAGTCTCAACACATAACAAAGAGAGCTTCTACTGAGCCTCTACACACAAACACCTTAAGAGCACTTCTAACTGAGTCTCAACACATAACACAGAACGCTTCAACTGAATGTTATCATTACAATCACCAAAGAGCGCTTCTACTGAGCCTCATCTTAGCCACACACAATACTTCCCTCCTACTCTCACTTTCCGTAAAGGCAGCCAACTCGACATCGGTGAACCAATAATGCAGAAAAACATGCTTCACAAAATACTTACAAGACCCTGGTATCAAGGGTTGGAAGGAGGACTCACACAGCCTCCCACGTGATGCCCACGCCCGACACAGCGGCCCCTAACACACGACACAGCGTGTGAATGTCAGGAGTGGAGGACGAGTGCGGAATATAAAAAGAGAAAGCAGGAGATGGGGAAGTGGGGACAGGGAGAAGAATAGATGGGTGAGAGAAAGGAGGCTAGTAAGAGAAAAAGTCTCCGGGGCTTGACCCAGGTGCTGTATGTGTTTGTATGTTGTTGTTGTGAGTCGATCTCGACCTAATGACACGCTTTCCCATCTCGCACGAGCAAACAGAAACCACTCTGGGACGGCTTGGCAGGACATGGGCCTCGGAAGATGGTGCCCAGGACAACCCCGCGCCCACCTCCGCCGCCCACCAGTTCTTCAGTTTTGGTTTTGGTTTTGATAATCTTGTTCTTCTTTTTTTCTTTCTTCAGGCTTGACTTGTTTTCTTCTTCTCTTCGTTCTTCTTTCTTCTTATCTTGTTTTTGTTGTTGTTGTTTGTTTCTTGTCTTGATTTGGGTTTGTTTTGCTTTTTCTGTCACTGCCATGTACGCGCGCACACCCCCAAACGCCACGGCACCCCGCACGGGCGGCTGGTGTCATTTCTCCACTTCATCTCCCGCGTCCAACATATACCAACAGGAGGAAGGAAAATGTGAAAAATTTAGTGAAAGAAGTCTGAGATTAAAAGGTTTTTTTTTTTTTTTTTTTTTTTTTTTCCCCAGAGATTGGACAGGGGAAGAAGGACTCCGTAGAGCGGAGGGACCTACAGTTTTTCGTGGGATCCGAACCACGGATAGAGAGGGGAAGGCGAAAAGAGTGCGAGTGCAGAATCAGAATATAAAAAGAGAAAGCAGGAGATGGGGAAGTGGGGACAGGGAGAAGAATAGATGGGTGAGAGAAAGGAGGCTAGTAAGAGAAAAAGTCTCCGGGGCTTGACCCAGGTGCTGTATGTGTTTGTGTGTTTTTGTTGTGCGTCGATCTCGAACTAACGACACGCTTTCCCATCTCGCACGAGCAAACAGAAACCACTCTGGGGCGGCTTGGCAGGACATGGGCCTCGGAAGATGGTGCTCCGGACACACCCAGGACAACTCCGCGCCCACCCCCGCCGCCCACCAGTTCTTCAGTTTTGGTTTTGTTCTTCTTTTTCTTTCTTCAGATTTGACTTGTTTTCTTCTTCTCTTCGTTCTTCTTTCTTCTTCTCCTCTTTCTTCTTATCTTGTTTTTGTTGTTGGTGTTGTTGTTTGCTTCTTGTCTTGTTCTGGTTTTTTTTTTTTTTTTTTTTGCTTTTTTCTGTCACTGCCATGTACGTGCGCACACCCCGATATTCCTCTGCACCCCGCACGGGCGGCTGGCGTCATTTCTCCACTACATCTCTCGCGTTCCAACATATACAAACAGGAGGAAGGAAATTGTGAAAAATTTAGTGAAAGAAGTCTGAGATTAAAAGTGTTTTTTTGTTTTGTTTTATTTTTTCAGAGATTGGACAGGGGAAGAAGGACTCCGTAGAGCGGAGGGACCTACAGTTTTTCGTGGGATCCGAACCACTGAACGCGAGTGCGAGGTCACGACCTCTTTTATATGGGTGACCTATCTAGCTGCGTGTGGCAACCCCTCGTCACACCATGCTTCCTACCAAAAAGGGGCGGAGCTACGCTCTGCCCAGCCATCTTGACCACCTCAACATACGCGGGAAATATGAATTTTCGTCACACCTTCCCCCGTCAAAATAGAAAATTCTCGTAGTGAGAATTTTCGTACCAGAAAAAAAAATAACTTAACATTATACCACAACTACTTTATTTTACTCACTCTAAAGGTTCACTCCACATCTCACTAAATATAATCATCATCAACATACACTCACTAAGCAACCAGAGACATTATCTGGGAGATTACTCATCATTCTGCACACCTCCACTTCCACCTTACGTGCCACACCGTCTTTCCTCTGTCGTTCACATACTGATACTTCCATATGTGTCTCCCGTACCCAACCCAACCTTGCTCCAGCAGGTACGAGAGCTCTACCTTAACCTCAGCACCGACATCCATCTGTGGCGCCACACACAAGGCCACTCGATCCGCTGGTGGCTGTAGCTCTCTGGGGAAATACTCATTTAACATAAACATATACATTTTATCCAAACTCTGAATTTCCCTATGGTCTAGGGTGATTACCAAGCTCACCACTCCTGTCAAAACCTCATATATTACAAAATGAGTGAAAAACCTTAGCAAGGTGTGTTGCCAGAACTCCTATGGTAGAGTTTATACCTGGTCAATGTTACTTGAATGATATTAATTGATTATGATTTTTCATTTGATTACAACTTGAGTTGAGAATTGAAAACTAGTCTTATGACTTCACTATGGGATTATAGTATGAACACTTCTCGCTGCGGAGAGTACTGAAATGGGGGATGAATTTAAGGGGAAGGGGTAGGAGTTTAGGTTAAGGGGAAAGGGTATGAGTTAAGGGGAAGTGCTGCCACCAGCTCAAGCGAGTAGTTCTCTGGGTTACTCCCTGGGCGCGTTTGAATAATATTAATATTAGATTTATCTTGGTAGTCGTGATTGATACGTGGAATTATACCGAGTAAGGCTGACTCTTTTGGAAGTGTGGGGAATTATTGTCCTAACGCAGAATAATCACCTGGGGTTTTTATAATAAACACAAGAACTATATTTGAAAACATCATCCTATTTATTCATGCTGAAGTAGTATGTCTCTTGTTTGAGATCACAGACAAACATATAAGTTCTAATCCAACATCAGAAAACTCTCCATCCCAACACAGGAAAACTCTAATCTGATATAAGTAAAAAAAACTTTACAATCTGATACGGGAAGCTCTCCCCGTGAAATGAAGGTAAGCTCTGGTGAGCATACACCTTCCTCTCTGAACCTTATTGATACATTATCCTTCACTTAGGTAATAGACCGCTGAATACTTATAATTATACATGGAAGATAATAGGGGGGAATATAAGAGTAAGAGTGTTGTGTGTGTCTCACTAAAAAACATGTATCGGGCCCTTTGCGTCAAGGCCAAGATGTCAGCCTGTCGAAGAGTGCGAGAGAGACTCCGTTAATAATAATTATAAGGATGGGGCAGGCCTCCTTTACGTTAGTGAAAAACTAAATATCGGTACCCATATTTGGAAATATAGACAACAATATTATAACAAGGAAAGGGGGGGGGGAGAACAGGAGCGAACGTCGTGCGTCTTACCTGTCGAAGAGTGCGAGAGAGACTGCCGCCTCTCGGGTACCAAGAGCCCGCGGGAGAAGAGGGGAATGTTTGGGATACCCTGAACTTGGCCTCTACTGAAGAGCTTATAATCCCGAAATAACTAATTAAATAATGAAACTCGTGTACCTACGAAAGGGCTGCCTATAATACAGTCCTGTTGTGTTGCCTGAATTTGGGGGTCACTGGTATGGGGGTTTTATAACTGGTCAACGTTACTTGAATGATATTATTTGGGGATGATTTGATAAAAGATTACAACTTGAATGGAGGATTTAACTTAGTCTTCTGACTTCACTATATGATTATAGTTTGACCACTTCTCACTACGGAGAGTACTGAACAAGGGGATGTACTTAAGGGGAAAGGATAATAAGGTTTAGGTTAAAGGGAATTGCTGCCACCAGCCCTGGCGAGTAGTTCACTAGATTACTCCCTGGGCACGTTTGAGTAATATTAATATTAGATTGATCTTGGTAGTCGTGGTTGGTACGTGGAATTATACCGAGTAAAGGCTGACTCTTTTTGAAGTGTGGGGAATTACTGTCCTAACACAGAATAATCACCTGGGTTTTTATAATAACACAAGAACTATATTTGCAAATGATATCCTATTTATTCATAGTGACATAGTAAGTCTCTTGCTTGAGATCATATCCAACATATAAGGGTTAACACTATACCGAGAAAACTCTACTCGGAAGTAAGAAAAGGAACTTTACACCCTGACAAAGGAACTCTTCCTAGGTGATGAAAGGAAGCTCTTATGAGCATAACTCTCCTCACTAGAATTTCTATTCAGGAATTACCCTACACTTAGGTAAAAATACCTCTTAATATTTATAAATTACACATGGAAGATAGATATCTAGTAGAGAAAAATGTGAGGAGAAAAAGTTGTGTGTGTTTCATTAAGACCATGTGGCTTTGAAGAAGACACGGACGGCCTACAACGAGACGGAGAGACGAATCTTCGTTAATAACACTTATAAGGATGGGCAGAACATCTATGCATTAGTGACACTGAACTGTACCTATATATTTATATAGAAATATATAGATATAATATACTAAGGAAGAAAGAAACACACAGGAGTGAGGTACAAAGGTCTTACCTACAACGAGACGGAGAGACGAATGACTCGAAATGGGATTATGGCCTGCGGCATAAAGGGGAATTGTTTGAAAGATTTAGGCGTGACCTCAAGTGAGTAACTTTTAATCCCGAAATAACTATTTAAATAATGAAACTTGCGTATATAAGAACATGTGGCTTATAATATAAACCTGTTTACTTTGATACTGAAGAATTTAATATGCTTAGTCTAATACCCGAGAAAGGTATTATTTGTGGGCCCGTCAAATGTCCGAACACATTTTTGGAGTGAGAGGGTAAAAATATGAAGCCTAGAAATTTGGTAGGTTTTCATTTTAGCGTGTATCTTTACTACAACGTCCATATATGACCATAACCGATAACGATAGGGATTATTTTGAAAGACATTAAGAATCTGGGAGAGTTACTTGGTCTGACCAGATAGCTGGCAAAAGATAAAAAGATCTGACATCATTAGTTATCACTGATCGCAGAATAATTATTCCACGGAAACTTGCCTCGCATACGGGATGTCGGGGAGAGAGGGAGGGAAAGAAGGAAGGAAGAAAATGGCGGAAAAAGAAAGAAGAAAAAACAAAATGGCGCGTAGGAAGTACAAATGATGAGAAAATATGGCGGAAATGATAGCAGGGCGATGAGTCACCCGTGAGACAAAGAGAAAAAATTAACTACTGACAAGACATAGCTCGGGAATTTTATAATAATAATTTTCCTACTATCTCTCCCGAATAATGGGCATTACACTGTTACTTTGATATAGAAGAATTTAATATGTTTAATCTAATAACCGAGGAAAGTGTTATTGAAGTCCGTGTCCGGTGTCCGAACACGTGTTTTAGAGTGGTGTGGTATGGAGGCTTGTATAGAAATTTGGTAGACTTTCAATTTAGCGAATAACTTTACTAACACATCCATGTATGACCGTGATCTTTCACTATGGTGACTATTTTGAAAGACATTAAGAATCTAGGAGTGTTCCTTGATTTGATAGGAGGGTGAGGGGAGGATGAAAAGTTTTGAATCCATTAGTTATCACTGATCGCGAAATAAGTATCCCACGAATGTTGACTCGCAACCGGAATGTCGGGGGGGGGAGGGAGTGAGAGGAAGGAAGAAATGGCGGGTAGGAAGAAAGAAGATGACTCATCCGAGAAAACTAAAAGATTGAATTGCTTACGGGGCATAACCCGGGAATTATATGATAATAATTCTCATCCTATCTCTCCTGAATAACGGGCATTACAAAGGCACCCACTATACTTATGGAGTGGGTGTCACAAAAGGCCACCGCCTCAAAATACCTCGTTACCATTTCTACCATGGTTAAGAGATAACAATAAACTGTGGACGCCCTCGAGGGGGTCCCATCAGATCTCCCAACACACTCAAATGGCTCATCAAAAGGAGCAGTGGGGACGAGGGGCGCACCGCTAGCACTTGTGTTAAGTTTTCCCACTAACTTACATCTCAACTCGTGTTCATCTCTCTTTACCCCAACCCAATCATGATCCCCATGACAAACTTCCCTTAACTGTGTCAACTCAGGGTCACGGTGTTGAGCGTCGATCGGGGCTTGCCGGCTATTCCTGACTCCCTTAACCGCTGAGGGTTGAATCGCATCATCGAAGAACTCCTCGCAACCAAGACTTTCATCTACGATGTCAGGAACTCCCTCTGCCGAGACCTCTCTGTCTCTCTCATGGCGTGCCCGCGAGGCGGCCATATCTCGGGTCACCGCGCACACAGGAAAAAGTTCAGGCTCCTCTCGCTCGAGCTTACTCAAATCACTGGGCGCGACCATGCTAGGCTTTTCAGACAGGACAAGCGGGCTCATCTTCCCGCCGGCCAAATCGTTCCCCAGCACGAAATCCACACCAGTCACAGGGAGCTGATCAACCAGCCCTACTAACACGGGCCCATCAACTAACCCACAGCTCAACTTCACTTCAGCGAGCGGCACTGACTTAAATCCACACAGTGACCTGATAGCTACTCTCTTACCCGTTTCCTCCACGGGGACAAGACTTGCAAGCATAAGGGATTGCAACGCCCCTGAATCCCTTAAAATGGTAAGTTCTGCTTCCCCCCCTGGGAGCTTACAGAACCTTGGGACAAAAACGCTTGGTACGTGCCAAAAGTTGGGTCCTTCTCAGCGCCCTCAAGAACAGAGCCTTCCAATAACGTACAGCGCCCTTCTCGACACTCTCAACGCGCGTGTCTTCACTGAGGGGGGAAATCAAATTAACCGGCCTAACCGGATCATTAATGCCTTGAGCAACACTCTTCCCCTTCACCATCACTACATCACATGCTGACTCCTGGCTCACGGGTGCTACACAAACAGGTTTAAAGGCTGCCACATCTTTCGCCTTTCTCCAGCAATTCTGCGCGAGGTGTCCCGTGTAGCCACAATAGTGGCACTCCACACATGGTCTGAAAGGCACGTAAGGTACTGCCCGGCTATTAACTCTGCCATAAGTGGGAGGGACATCTCTCGCAGGTACAACTCTCTCGACATGCGGACGTTCCTCCTTCCTCCCCCTTGTAAAGAGAGAGGGCGTCTCCAACGGGCCTCGATGAAACAAACTAAAATTTTCCGCCAGCACCGCGGCATCCTCCACACGTTTAACACCCTTCTCATGAAGATACATCGAGGCCTCCTTCGAGACGCTCTCTCTGAATTTTTCAAGCAAAATTAGTTCACTTAACTGGTCAAAGTCTTGACACTTTCTCTGCTCTTAACCACTGATGAAAACTATCTTTCAAAACTCTGGCAAATTCTACATGAGTCTGGTTGGCTGATTTACGGAAAGCACGAAGTCTCTGGCGATACACTTCGGGAACACATTCATAGGCCTGGAGAATTGCACTTTTTTTAAATTCATATTCATTAGCCTGCCCTTCAGAAAGGGCGGCATACACACTCTGGGCCTTCCCTTTCAATACACTTTGCAAAAGGATTGGACAATATTTCTTTGGCCAAGACATGCCATTAGCTACCTTTTCAAATGATCGGAAATATACTTCCAGATCGTCCTCTGAGAACAAGGGGACCATTCGCAGATAGCGAGTAACATCAAACCTTTCTACCGCGTCACAGGCGGCGGCCCCTGATAAGATCTGCTGCGCCTGGGCGCCCAGACGAACTCGTTCTGTCTCTACTTTAGCCTGTTCAAGCCTAACCTTAGCGATCTCTAATTGAAGCTGCAATTCAATTACACGTGGCTCAGGTGAAGCGGGGCGACTTTCCTCGCCATCAGGGTACAAGTTAGACATGATTCCTAGTACTAATTCCGCCTTACTAACACTGACTTCACAATATACTCCTAAGTACTGCCCAATAAGCCTCAGCTCATGCACACTGCGAGCCTCTAGTTCTCGCGCTCCGGGCCTTGTCCCACAGAAGCGCGCCACATCCTCATCACTCGTCACGTGCATTATTACACTCAGAAACAAAAATAAAGGGAGAGTAAGATCTGGCAACGCCTTTACACTAGGTATCCTGACGAGGTCGCCAATTAATATGTCACGGTCGGTGACACGAGGTCGCCACCCCAGGC
>JACEEZ010002722.1:40000-52500 GCA_016584305.1 Chionoecetes opilio
AGTATAAAAGGTATACTGTCATCTTCGGAAATGTTTGTTTTATAATATTATCAAATACAAAACCGTAAAACACACTAAATAAATGCCATTATGAGACTCTCAAGAAATATGCATGAACTTAATATTCTATTAAACTCTTCGTCATTTAATATTTTGCGAGAAAACTTTTTACACGGATAATATCAATAGAAGCGGAATTTCATTAGCTTTCCATTGATATATTTCGTTTTCTGATAAATGAATTATCAGCATGCATAAATTAGCGTTGACTAAATAAATAACATCATGAAATCGGGTAATTTTTCCCGATTGATGAGGTTATTTATTTAGTTAACGCTCATTTATGCATGCTGCTAATTCATTTATCAGAAAACGAAATATATCAATGGAAAGCTAATGAAATTCCGCTTCTATTGATATTCTCCATGTAAAATGTTTTCTCGCAAAATATTAAATGGGAGCTGGAGCTGGTGAATATTAAGGCTGGTTCACACTGAGGTTTTTTCTGCATTTTGTCGACAGAGAAATCGGTCTGGGTCTGGGGCTGGTCTCATCAGAGAGCTTCTACGAGAGGTGTCACTCCGGCCGCGCCATTTTGATTTCATGGACGGCAGCGATCATAGCGGCAGAGAGGCCTCTGACAGCTAGTCGCTCGTGCAGAACGAGGGGGAATCTCATCTCCTTTTGGTGATGATGGGGTGATAATGGAAGGTGGGAGAGAGGGAAGGAAGGAGATATGAGAGAAGGAAAGGAGGAATAAGGAGTAAGGAAGAAATTGGAGGGATGAAGAGTCAGAAGAGGAACTGACGAGGAAAGAAATAAGGAATCAAAGAAGGGAAGGAATTCCTCCACTCACGCGTTACCCATCTTCCCCCACCCATTCACTCACCCATTACCCCACACGCGTTATCCATCTTCCCCCACCCATTCACTCACCCATTACCCATCACCCCACACCTATTCACTCACCCATTACCCATCACCCCACACCCATTCACTCACCCATCACCCCCACCCATTCACCCATTACCCATCACCCCGGACCCATTCACTCAACCATCACCCATCACACCACACCCATTCACTCACCCATTACCCATCACCCCACACCCATCCAGAATTAGGTTAGGATAAGAACAAGAGAACATACGTAATATAAAAGGCAAAACCAACAACAGAGGAATGGCTACATGTGTGGCAATCAGCATTAAAGAACACAGTCACCGATTTCCTCTCACTCACTATATATATATATATATATATATATATATATATATATATATATATATATATATATATAAATATACAATGTTGTTTTTTACGACGTGAAAAATCCTGACCTCTTGCTACTTACTGACTGATATTTGATGCCAGGAGAAGGAAATACTACGCTTCTTCTAAATTTCAGTTGTATTCTATCATAGTTAACCATAATATCAGGCAAATATGGGCATCATTCTAAGCATGAGACCAAGATAGAATGAAATTTTCGCATCGTAAAAAAAAAAAAAAAAAAAAAAAGACTATAATCTCCCTAACTCACCCATCACCCATTCACTCACTTACCATCGTTGTGCCAGTTAAGATTTACCCATTACCCATCACCGTAGAAGCTCTCTGGTCTCATGATCGCCTAGGTTTAGAAAATAAAATCACACACCGCTCACTCGGTCTTTTATCGACCGAGTTGCCGAGAATTTCGCGCGCCAAATTCAAATAAACGCAGAAGCCAGCACGTCCCTCTTTCCCACTCACCCCAATTATTGGTATAATTTCGGTATTGGGCACTAAAAACTAACAAATTTAACTTACATCATCGTGCAGATCTTTTCATCCTTAATTTGAATCCCAATTTCCCATGCCAATGGCGATACATATAATACCGAAAATTTTCCATTTTAGCTAGCCATAAACGGTTGTTAATTTAAATCAGATTATGTTAGGTTAGACGTGGGGTTTGATTTAGTAGATGATATCAAGGAAAAAATGAAACTATCAATACTACTTCATAATAGGTATAGTGCGCGAAAACTTATCTATCGCGCGCCAAATACACACAAGCCAGCCACTAGCCCCCTATAGCCCCTACCGTAGATAACAGTAAAGTCGCCACCTGCAGTGATGTCGCCAGCCGCCAAATATTACGAATTATAGCATCACTACTGATTTTTATGTGCCACTGAAGATGATACACAGTAGTTTATATCTACCCTGTTTCAGCGTTGTTTTATGCTTTGTATCTGCAAGTATAGACGGTTTCAAATTTCACTATGCGTTTTTTTTTCGGGCGACGACGACAGCGGTACGACACTCAGTAAATAAACACTAGATGGCGACTCTACTGTTGGTAGCCACTTTGTAGATATTTTTGTCATTTGTTCATTTATAGCCATAATATGACACAGATGAAGACACAACATGACACAGACTCTCCAGATAGCCCCTTCTAACTTTCCTGAAATCATGGATGTAGAAATGTAAGTATTAACACCACCACACGTCTGTAAACAGAAAAAAAAGTTGTCCTGGCGACTTAACTGTTATCTACGGTAGCGCGACGTGACCCCTGATCCTGCTGCCTGAGACCCTCACGGCCCCTGGTACAAGAACGTCCCGGAAATCATTGAACACTTGCTGCTGCAGTGTCCACGCTTCCATGCCCACCCTGTTAATTATAATGCTATATACACGCTAAACTCCTCGCCCTGAACGTCACCACCTTTGACATGCCCACCCACTGCTGACAGCGACAGGTGTCCATCCTTCACAACTCTGTCATCCACCTCACCTGTGCCTTCCTGAAGAAGACAGATTCAGCTGCCACGTTTGTGATAGCATCATAGGACCTACAAAGCGATACTAAAAGCAGAAAAGGTCACAAAAAGAAGAAGAAGATTTGTCGACCAAAACGAATTGCGTGTGTGAACGTAATCTCCGCACTATCCCGCAAGAGACCGACTTCTCTGTCTACAAAAATGCCGAAAAAACGTCAGTGTGAACCAGCCTTTAAGTTCATGCATATTTCTTGAGAGTCTCATACTTTCTTTACTTCACTGTAACTGTTACTGTTACTGTTTACTGTACTTTTTCTTTTCTTTACTGGCCTTTCTTTAGTGTGTTTTACGGTTTTTTATTTGATAATATTATAGAACAAACATTTCCGAAGATAACAGTATATCTTTTATACTGATAAACATATATTTGGTAGGGGAAAATTACCATAAGCTGGCAAACACGGGCGGCAAGTGGAGTTTGTTGGTCCTCCAGCTCGCATCTCCCGCGCCTGTCACAGCCACAATAAGGGCTGTGACGTCACGTGCAAGGCACCTATAGGCAAAACTCACTGCAATGACTACTTTAGTTTGTATACCACAAACCAGCTATATAAACAACAATTTATGTGTACATAATGACAAATGTGACGCCTAGGGCGCGTAGTTATTTACTTGTGGAAACCAAAATATAACACTTATGCTATAATATTATTATACGGTATATGTATATAATAATAGCTAGGTTAGGTTACGCTTAGGTTTGTTAGGTTAGATTTACGTTATGTTTGGGTTAAGTTAGGCGTAGGATAGGTTTGGGTTAGGTTTTGTAGTTATTTGAATTAAAAAAGCTAATCTGATGGTGCGCGATTGCAGGTGCGATCGCGGTGCTGGCTGCCACGATTGGTTGGCGGTCGCCTTCTCCTTTACCAATTCTGAAATTAGGCACTGCTGCATAGCACAATGAAGCTGTCTTAGATAAGCTGACGTTAGCAGGTAAACCCATATCATCTGGATTTAAACCCATATCAGGAAAATATCCGTCAGGGTGGCTCGGTTGGTAGAGCTGCGGGGTCGCGTGTAGCGTCCCTGCGGTTCAGCGGTTCGAGACCACCAAGTTCGTCCTGGCGTGGTGGCGCTTTGTATAGTCAATAACCTTGTAGTTGGTACTTGCAAAGTGTCTAGATAGGATCAAAGTATCTTATCTTATATCAGTAAACTAGCTCAGGCGAGCTACCTTGCGGGAGTTTCTTCGCACCGTGATTAAAGTCCATTTCGGTATTATGTTACAATGTTTCCTTACAAAACTTACCGATAGAATGTTGCAGAACTCCTACGATCCCTCTTTGTAGCTACTACATCCAAGCTGAACAAGCAGGCATTACCATGGAATAATGCGAAAATGAGTGCATCACCCACGATCAGCTGAGGTTTGTTTTGAGTCAATGGAGGGGTGGGATGGCGGAGCGCGCTGGTACGCGCTGGCTTCACGCTAGAGGCAACTAGAGTACCTTGATCAGAGCCATAGATAAGGATCCTATATGGATTGCCATCCATATTCATTCGTAATATCACCAACCCACTAATTAAATAAGCCTTATCAATTAAATCAATGAATACATGTGGTAGCCTACTCCAAGGACTCGAACTTGGGACAGTCACACCGAAATTTGCACCAAGCATTACCGTAGATAACAGTCAAGTCGCCACCTGCAGTCATGTCGCCAGCCGCCAAATATTACGAATTATAGCATCACTACTTATTTTTATGTGCCACTGAAGATGTTACACAGTAGTTTATATCATGACTGTATCAAGGGCGTAGCCAGAGGGGGGGCCAATGGGGCCATGCCCCCCCCCCCAATTCAACACATCTACTTTAGGAGTGTATGGTATAATTTCATCAATTTTACTATATTGAATATCATGCAAAGAACCAATAAATGACCCCCATAGGGCTCAATATGCCCCCAATTAAGTCATATCTTCAAAAAAATTCTCTGGGGGGCTTACAGCGCCTCCCAGACCCCCAGCTGATAAGGCTCGCTTCGCTCGCCACCCACCCCTCAAACATCATTTGGAGGTGGCCCCCCCCAAATATTTTTCCTGGCTACGCCCTTGGACTGTATAATCTACCCTGTTTCAGCGTTGTTTTATGCTTTCTATCTGCAAGTATAACTGTTGCGCATTTTGCTTCTCAAGTTTTTCTTGGCGCGACGACAGACAGTAGCTCATCAGCTTTCGGGCGGCAGGACACAAGACTTGCAAGATCTTTCAAACTTTAATAGAATTTGCTTTCACGTTGGCAGAGGAATTTTTATATATCCAAGCATCTTCCGCAGGTAATATATATAGAGACTAGTTTTACTTTACCTCTAATTTCCGTGAATTCCCCAGAGTGGCGACTCAACTGTTGGGTTAAAATACTAGCTGGCGACTTTACTGTAGTAGGTATAGCAAGGTCGCCACTCGGTTTTATTTTTGTAATTTGTTCATATATAGCCCTAATATGACACAGATGAAGACACAAAATGACACAGACTTTCCAGATAGCCCCTTCTAACTTTTCTGAAATCATGGATGTACAAATGTAAGTATTAACGCCACCAGACGTCTGTAAATAACAAAGGAACGTTGAACTGGCGACTTGACTGTTATCTACGTTAGGCTATGAACATAGTTAAAAGTTTAAGCACGAATAGTACTCACGATATATTATCCATTTTGATCATGACGTCACGTGTATACCATCTATACTGGGATCCTACCTGTGACTTGACGCCATTCAAACCCTGCCTCGCTTTTGGGCGTGGCACCATGGGACATTGCAACAAGTGCGTCCGTGCGTAACTGTGTCAATGATGTAGCCAAATCCATGTTTATCTTTTATTAATCAAACATGCATCAACATTTGAAATATATGTATAAATTTGCAAACATTAAATTCAATATTTTGTATTAAACATATTCATGTATCACTTGCGGAGTCGGGGGGGTGGGGGGGGGGGGGGTTATGGTCTGTATCACCTGGCAATGGCCCCTTCAAAAGGAAAAATCGTGTAGTTTGAACCCCCTCAAAAAAAAAAAAAAATGTGGAACATAAAAATTTGTACAGTTTGTTTACATGTGCTTATTCATCTGGGAACATTTGCATGCACATAAGGTCAATATTTTGTGATGCTGACGCACTGGTTCGTTGTTCTACCTAGGAGACAACGTATTACTACTTGTGCTAAAAGTATATACTACAACTATAACATACGATTTAGTATCACATGCCATCATAGATGTTTGATGTTTGAATAATTTCGTCGTATCGACGCAGCTGAGATGGATCTCCGCTGTAACCAGACAGCTCTCTCACAAACAACCCCTAGAGAGCTGTCTGCTAGTGCTTATACATGTAGTGTTGGCCGAAGCCAGCACCCCGGGAGGGGGGTTACAAACCCCCGGCTAACACCCGGTACCCAATCACTACTGGGTGGACAGGGGCTCGGGTTTTAAGGAAACAGCCCAACTGTTTCCGCTCCGCCCGGGGATCGAACCCGGGACTTCTCGGTTGATGATACTAGGCTATCTTGTAACTTGCACCCCCACCTCCCAAAAAAATCCCAAGATCCGCCCTCCATTTAATTGAGTTTTCACAAAACTTACATGAATTATTTACGCTTTCTTTGTTAAGAATTACATTTTTATAAAAAATATTCCTTACATAGCTTTTGTCAAGAAACACTGAAGTGCTCCTACAAGGAAAAGCAAATCGTTAAAGTAATCGTCCAGACCCATTTTTTCTTTGCATAATTATGTTGAATGTTCATTCAAAATACCTAATCCACAAAAAATTATTCATTTTCACGCCTTATTTCCCTAAAAACATGACTTTTGTAAAAAGCGCGGGAAAAACAACAGCCACATTCCAGCCGTGGCGCGAAACTTGCTGGCGACGACACAAGAGGTAAGCCTCCCAGCCCCGCCCGACACAAACACACGGAGACTCTGAGAAAAATGTAGTACTTGGGGAATTTTGGGTGCTTCTGGTATATTTTTTGTGCGACACGGCACATACTTGCATCCTGCATGGGCACGGCAAGAAAGCCGTGCCATTCCCGAGAGCTTAGCACCCATTCACAACCCACACGGCGACGATATATGTGTGCAGACCTTTGGAGCGACGGGGAGCGGCTGGTAATAGCCAGGGTACTGCAGCCCTCTCATCTCGGTGGCCTTGCTACTACCCGCCGCTCCCCGCCGCTTCACACATCTGTACACATATATCGTCGCCCCACAGTTTGCAAATGGGTGCTAAGCTCTCTCGGTAAAGGCACAGCCCCCACGCTGCACCCACACAGGATGTAAGTACATGCCACATCGCACAAAAAAAATATCAGAAACACCCAAAATTCCCCAAGTACTACATTTTTCTCAGAGTCTCCGCGCATATGTATCAGGCGGTACTGGGAGGCTCCCTGTTGTGACGTCGCCGACCCATGGTGCGTCGTCTGCTGATAAACAGTTGTGTTTTGAGAGCACGGGGAATTTACAGATTTTGAATGCGGATCATTTAAAAACGGGTGACTGGATGCAAAATGTGACAACATATTGTTGATATACTCGATCATGGCCATATTTTGACTGCATTAAATCAGGAATGATGAAATGGTCTGGACGATTACTTTAATTCAACGATGGAATTATTCTTTAGAAAATCTTTTAACACAGTGGCACGATGTGCAAGAAAAAATGGGCTGATCATTTATTTTAATTTTGCAATTTAGTCAAGGAGAATTCTTCCCGACGCCTCGCATTGTTGCTTTAGTCTGCAATTCTTTAATGACGAATAACTCTTGAGGTGTTGTGTCTTGCTGCGCTGCTGCCCATACTAGTGCTTTGGAAAGTAGACTCGCCGCCTCGCTGGCCGAAGGAATTTCCTCAACAGGAGGAATATTGAAACCAAAATGTCCTTCTTCAAGCCGGACCAAAGGCTGAAAGGTTGCTTCATTGTCCGTGTACAATTCTTCGTCACCATTAAACTCCAAATACTCACTTTCCTCTGGACTCTCGACCTCAGATTTTATCAAGGGTGAGGAGCTTTCAAAAACTTGTTCTAGCACATCACGGGAACGCAATTTAGTGTGAAAGGAGTGGGAGGGTCCTTGACGTCTCCCTCTAATCCTTTTGCTCTCTCTAAACACTGTCCGTGGAGCTGTTCGTCGCCAGCTGTTTTCTTGCCCTGGCTTGAAGGCCCGGATGTTGTACCGTCGTTTGAATCGTTCCAACCAAACGGTGCTCGCGCAGAAATCAGTGGTGCCTCGCAGCCGATGGTGTTCTTGACGGGCTCGTGCCATCACTTCAGCTCCAGATACCTCTTGTCCCCTACTGACCTCCTGATAATGAGAAAACTAAATGAGCCGTCTTATGAAGTAATACCATACAGCGAGTGCGTGCTTTACATAATTTAAATACTGCAGCCTGATCCAGGAAAGTGTCATAATTTCTTTAAGTTAACTATTTTACCTTCAGCAGCCAGTCCAGAATAGCTTCCTCGACGTCAGCTTTGGCTCCAGACACGAACTTCCTTCTGTTCCTGGCGAGGAATTCGTCATTAGTCTCAACGCGCTTAAGAATTTCAACTTCATGTTTCTTCAGATCCGAAACTGTGGAGGTGCCGATGCCATATTCAAGGGCTAGCTGCTTTTGCGACTCCCCTTCGTGCATCCGGTATATTAGGTCAGCTTTTTCGGCGTCGGACAGCACTGTTCTTCGCCGCTTGGTGAGCACTGTGGGTGACAGATTGCTGAATTATTTTATGATCCTTACTTACAGTTTGGAATTTTTTTATTTTATTGACAAAACAGTAACGTATGTACTACATAGCCATCTCAGACACTGAATCTTCATAAACTGCGATGAAATTACAGGTTGGATAGACCTGGGATAGTATCATAAGAACATAAGAAAATAAGGAAGCTACAAGAGGCCGCGAGACCTACACGAGGTAGTTCCTGTTACTTAACTCTACCTACATCCACCTCTCTTCCCCATCCATGAATTAGGTATCCCGGTGGGTAGTATCCCGGGGGCCTCGACTCTATACCATACATATTGCAAAAAAATTATCAGAAACACCCAAAATTCTTCAAGTAGCTACTTTGTTTATTGTCTGTGTTCACACCAAGGAAGCTAGAGAATCTCTCTAGCTTCCTTGGTTCACACGCTTCAGGCTTGCCGCGGGAGCAGGGCGTCCCTGATGTGACGTTATCCAGTCATGGTGCGTCGTCTACTATTTGTCAGGAGCGTTTTGGAAGCACGGGGAATTTACAGATTTTGATTGCGGATTATTTAAAAATGGCTGACTGGATGCAAAAAGTGACATATTGTTGATACTCGATAATGGCTATATTTTGACTACATTTAATCAGGAATGATGAAATGGTCTGGACGATTACGTTAAGAAAATAATGGAAACCTACTAATTTGGAAGGGGGGGGGGGGATTACTAGCTGGTGTTACATAATTTTTTTGGAGTGGAAATGAAAAGGAAATTAAGGGGAAATGGGAAATTTTCTAAGGGTCTGGACATGGTGTGACAGGGGGTGGGTGGGTGGGATAAAATGACAAAAAAAAGCGGTATGTATTTTTTGGATGGGCCCTTAATACATATGTAACGGAGATAAACAATTAGCATGCCAATTCTATAAATATATGCTTAAGAATGTATTCTCGTTTCTTTTTATTGTTAACCTTTACTGGTAGCGATGATAATAATAATAATTTTATTATCACCCGGAGTCATACAGGAAAAAAGCAACAACATGACACAGTTAACTTAAGTAGTAAAGCAAAATAGAAATAATATAGACATGTGGACGTACATAGAGTATACATAGTGCATACAGTACATAGAGTATACATACTACATGTACACCTGTGCTACCCCACATTATGTACAAACAGGAGGCCCAGCCACCGCTGTTGTATAGGCCAAGCTCTGCCTGACGGAGGTGATGATGGAGTTCGCAGAGAGCTCCACCCTAACCCTGAACACCGAGTGTCGACGGATCACATCAAGATTGTTCACCCCGATCCTAGCAAAAGCCAGGGAGCCGTCCAAAAGTTTCCAGAAGGATCATGACCAATGATAATACATTATCTTTGATCAAAACATGGATATTATAGTCACCTGTAGTTGGGGTTTGGGGCTCCAGCATATGAGGGGGAGGTTGTATCGCTTCCTCTTTGATAACGATAGTCTTCCTTGCCTCGCTTCCCTCATCTGAGTTTTTGTCAGCATTCTTGCCTTCTGATGTTATGGTAGATTCCTGCAGGGCCTCACCATCTGTACAAGTGTAACTTGAATGAAGAGAATTCATGTCGCCTTGCTGGTCGGAGGCTGAACACGAAGGGACCTGCTGAGATGACTTGCTAGGTGTACCAGTATTATTCATATTGGTGCTGGCCTCTAAATTCTTTCAGAATGGATACGTTGAGGGATAAGTGTTCATGGCTTAAGGACACACTTTGTATTGAAGTTAATATAGCCTAGTTGGTTATCCATAAGAGCGCATATAATTAATTACAAACATTAATTACATTGATATTATGTATATTCGGATACGGAAATATCAATTAACTGAGCCGGTTTTGCGTGTTCACTCTTCACGTCAAAACAGGAGACTGTTCACTGGTCCGAGAGGGAGAGAGGAACCGGACCAAACCGGACGCGTTCACTTAAATCCGGTTGCCATCCTCTCACTTATCCGGATTTTTTATATTCTTTTGCCATCAGCATTTCTAAAGATACAATAATTTGTTTTTGACACAGTTTTACAGTTATGCTACGGTAGATAATGATGACTTACAAAATGGTACGGCAGTAATGTCATCCCATATAGCTAGTCTACGATGTTCTCGATAGCGGCGGTCAATGATGCATCAGTACTTAGTTATTGTGATCGTTAGACCTTTATTCTCAAAATTGTACTGTGCATGAGATGTGAACATATAGACTAGACTACATCATCTTCAAAAGATTTCGTTAACATTGCCACTTAAGCATATAACATACCTGTGCTTACGTATATATTATGGCAATAATCTTTACTATAAGATTTTATTCTATAATGTAGCTTAAAGCCAAACAAGTGTTATATATGCTTTGCAAAGGACAAAAGAAATTAGTTTCATTTTAGGTGCGGTCACGTGTAATTTTATAGAAAGTCAACATATTTAAGTCATTTATCATATATTGTAGTACACGTTGAGCGATTCTCTCACTTGTAAGATATCAATTTACAATGAAATTAAGCATTTTAGTGTATTCGATAGAAAGCGAACACAGTACAATCAATATGGCGACGTAGAGGTAAAATATACAAAGTTCAGTGTACAAAGTGGTATCTAACCCCTTCTGGTGGCAAACATGATGTAAGTTTAAGAAATAAGATTTGATTGGTCACATTTGGAAACTTGGAACAAACTCACTCTCCCATTGGCTGGTAGGATTTCTTTCAGCCAATCAGCGTAGAGATCTGAAAATGAATACATGAGCGCCTAAAGGTTACTCCCACCACTATGGTGTATCTCGCCCCTCTCAATTCCCCCTCCCAACATGACCATTTCGAAGAAGAAACTGAAGGGAATACAGCGTATTTGTAAGCTGTGAAGGTGGTGGCGGCGAAAATGCTGCGGAGGGTTGTGGCAAGGACCGTCTGCATAGCCCAAGGCGGAGCCAGTACGTTTCCCCAGCGATTCCCGAGTGAAGTAAGCGCCGGGCACGATATTTCGACCAAATTGTGGCCAGGAACATGTTGGCAGGGCGTGAGGGGCCTCCATGTGGGCTTTGTGACCTGCAAGACGGAGGGGCGCAAGGAAATGCTGGCGTCCATGCCCAGGCGAGAGGAGGGCACCGAGGGCGAGGTCTCCGTGGACATATACAGCAACATAAGAGGGTGAGTAAGGTTTCAATCCTCCTCCATTTAATAAGTCTTTCCTCTTGATGGTAAGTGCGCCATTTCTCTGCCGGCTTTGTCACGACCTTTGTCTCCGTTAGGACCGCTTGGTCATGGAGGGCCAAGACTACATAGGTCGTGCCCCTGACATTATGAAGCCTTACCTGGTTTACTTAACTGAATGGTTCCCTAATAATGCTGTATAACGGCAGACAATTGGTGGTAAGAACTTTGGCAGCATTTTCATAACTTTAATGAACACAGTTGGATGGTAAGTACACCATATGTTGCTTTTTTTCATCACAAAAGTTAAATTTAACAACAAATCAGGGTAACTTATTCAGTCCGTGCAATTATTATGCCAGCCTGGGCCTTGAGCAACGTTAATTTTGTTGATTTTTTGATTAAGAAAGACAAGGAAACAGGGAATGGGCTTGTACACTTGTTTTGCCTGGTTTCTATCCAGAGTGATTGGCTCACCGTTCTCAACTTTTTCCTTATGGCTACTCAATCTCTACGGATTAATGTAAAAAATGTGCAGTATCCTTGTTTTACAATATTAGTAAAACTGTCTAAGTGGTCGGCTTGGAAGGAATGGTTGGTCGTAACATTATGCATTAGGCCTAAAAGTTGATTAATTACATTATAATAAGTAATGGGGTAGATAGTTATTAAGGAGAATACATTTGGAACAGGAATATGTAATGCTATTCTAGAGTGTAGGTAAGGGTCTGGTTAAAACTGCAGTTTTAATACAATACTCCCTATTTACCAATAGTTT